>JACDRP010000307.1:6682-70087 GCA_013841185.1 Hycleus phaleratus
TAAGGAGCACCCGAAGGCTTATTTTGTTTCTAAAAATTCCGATTGAATTTTGAGTTACAGAGATAAATTTTGGAGCATGTTTTTTTCTAATTTTCCCATATTTCCCTTATAATTTAATAAGTAATATCAATTTTTCAATGAATTTCTCAAAGTATATAGTAGATTAAAAAAACTTTAAAAATCTCCAAGACATTTCTCAATAGATTGGTTGGTTTTCCGGGAAATTGCCCGAAAACGGGTCGATTTTATGTTAAAAAAGTGCTAATCTTGAACACTCGATATCTCCCTTGTTTGATGATCTATTATAACGACTCAAACACCATTAGATACAGCATTTTAAGGAGCATCCAAAGACGTATTTAGTTTCGAAAAATCCCGATCGAATTCTGCGTTATAGAGGTTAATTTTGGAGCATGTTTTTTACAATGATTTTCCCACAGTATATACCAGAATGAAAAATCTTTTAAGACCTCCAAAGATAGATTTGTTAGTTTTCCGAGAAATTGACCGAAACTGGGGGCGTTTATTAGGTATTTTTCTTCGATTATTTGTTTTAAACAAATACTAATTTTGAATAATGGATATCTCCCTTGTTTGATGGAATGTTGGAATAAATACAGCAGCCTTAGAAAGAGCATTTCAAGGAGTATCTAAAAACGTTTTTTACTTTAAAAAGTTCCAATTAAACTTTGAGTTACAGAAGAAAATTTTGGAACAAGTTTTTCAATCTTCCCCTATAACTTAACAAATATTGTCGATTTTTCAATGATTATGTCACAGCATATAGCAAATTGAGAGAGATTTTCGAATCTCCAAAAAAATCTCCACAAGTTGGTTAATTTTCCGGACAATTGATAGCAACTGGAGGGCCTACATTACGTCTTTTTCCTCAATTTGGTGTCAAATAAATCAATTTTTAATCACCGATATCTCCCTTATTTGTTACTGTGTTATAAATAATCAGACAACATTAGAAAGAGCATTTTAAGGAGCATTTGAGGATGTTTTTTATTTTGGAAAAATTCGATGGAATTCTGAGTTACAAAGGATCACTTGGTGCTTGCGTTTTCTTATATTTTCCTCATATTTTTGTATAATTTAGCTAATATTGTCGATTTTCCAAAAAGTAAATTGAGCACACTTCCCAAATTTCCCATACATCTACAGACAAACTTTCTAGTTTTCCGGAAAACTAATGAAAATTTGATAATTGTATTCCAATTTTTACACCTGTTGGTTCATTTTTGAATGAAAATTCCTTGACTTTTCTGTAAAATATTTAGACTTTATACAGATTATGGGACACAACAACAAGTACGAATCGTAATCGACAAGTTGGGGCAAGCCGTGAAAGTACATTACCATTACTAGCTGGTCTAAATAACGACCATCAAGGTAAACGCATCTTATCGCTACCATTATGGGTAGCTTTACAATGTCTGGGCCGTGATGGTGTACATTCAAGAATTCGTGAAAATTTCCTGGCCAGTGAACGTCTATGGGCCGCTTTAAATCGTTATCTACACCTCAGAATCTTGGTAATAACTCACAATAATTTCCTAACAATTATCAAAATTGTGTTGATTTTTATTTGAAGAGTCAAAAACCCGGTGGTGAAAGTGGTAGTTATACTGTATCCGAGTTAATATCGAAACCTCCAAATATTCCGGTAATAGTTCAAAATTTATTCAATCGAATTGATTCAAATCTGGTTCTTTTTTGTAGTTGTTGTTTGAATCAACAGCCAGTTCTGTGGTCTTCCAATTCACACCGGAAATCAACGAGGGTGAAATTCTAACAAAAGTGCCTCCTTATTACGACAAACTGAACTCTTGGCTGGGTCAAATTCTACAACTGGACGCTCCTCAAGTTAGTTCTTCAAATTTTCGTTTCACTCAAATTCTTAGTATATAAAAATACTTTGATGACTTATAGGGGAACTTCTGGAGATCATTTGAGCAAAATTTGAACCTTGTAGCCCATCGGGAAGGCGGCAAAAACGACCGTTTCTGACGATGCTTCTGATTTTTTTGGATATTTTATTGGGAGCGTTCTTGAATCATTCAAAACGAGGAATTTTTGAGTTACGGGGTTCAAATTTTGATAAAAGATTGTCCTATAAATTCCCAAAAGATTTAAGGACAACCGTCACAAATGCTAGAGGTAATTTTCAAACCACAAATTTAATGCATTTTTCAATGGATTTTTACGCTCNGAGCGAGAAATTGCGAGTTGGAAATTCACATTTTCGCCGGTCAAAACGATGAGATGTACTCCTTCCCCTCAATACTAGCATTTGTGACGGTTGTCCTTAAAGTATCGCTCTTTGAATGATAAGAGCTATCAATAAATGAACCACTATCACTGTTTTTGATACTCAGGTACCGATCGATATCTGCGAATTAGAGAATGTCGGTGTTGTTCTCCGATTTTGTCCATTTGAAAATTCGATAACAAACCAACAACCAACAGTCGAAGAAATCGACTCATTTGTACAATGTTTAGAACAACAATTGGTGATTTTACGGGCAACAATTCAACATAAAGCAACTTTTATACGTTTAGTTGATGAATCGCCAGTATTAAAATTGGTTGATTTACCCGAATGGGCCGGTCTGGGTGGTGTACGTTACGCCCCAGAAGGTTGGGAACAACTATTAACCGATCAAGCAAAAGAAGAATTGAATCAATTGAATATAGCCCTAGTTGATTCGTTACGTTCAACCGATTCGGCATTCTCATTAGGCGAAGGTGATGATGGTTTAATGTGTGTACGTTTCGGCATGTTAACGCCACAATCCGATGTTGAAGAATTATTAAATTTAGTTATAAAAGTCGGACAAACTGTTGAGGAGAATTCGAAAGTTTTGGATTCAATGGGTGAAATCGTTCGAAAAGGCATCGAAACGGCAACTTTAGATTTACAAAAAGAGAACGAGGAACGTTTGTGGCAAGAAGGTATATTGAGGCACGTTCCGGTTGTTGGTACTTTTGTTAATTGGTGGTCGCCGAAAACTAAAGAAACCGGCGTGCGTGGTAGAAGTTTGAATTTAACGCAGGGTGTGGTTGAAAGTACGGAAAATATCTATAAATATCATATGCAAATTAGCGGTAATTTACCAACAGGTGGTAAAAATCCACCGACACCACAAATACAAACCCCGATCAGTGGTGGTAGCCATTCCAGATCGAGTAGTCATACATCTAATCAAAGTCTACGTATTGAAAATGATAAAATTAGTAATAATAATAGTGCTAATAATAGTAATAGTAGTAGGAAAATATCGACTGATACTCGATTGTCGCAATAATTCTTCAGTATTTCGCTTCAAATAAGACTAAATATGTATAGTTGATCCTATAAATATTGTAAATATTTTGAATTACATCAACGCCATCTATTATTTAAAACAGTTGTACGACTGTAATTCTCCGTTGATTGCTAATTAAGTTAATAAAATTGCACATTCTTGATTTTATTGTTGATTTACCAAAGAATTATTGTATTATCGGAATAAATTCGAAACAGAATTATAACATAATCTTTTTACGAACGTAATAATGTTCGATTAATTCTAAAATAACACCATTCGACCACCCGAATCCGGTCTGTACTTTATATTCGCCACCCGAGCCCTGTACGCCCGAAAGAAGAACGTTGTACTTCTCGAACATTTCGTTGGACTTCTCGAACGTCTCGAAATTGGTCATCAGCCACTTCCTCGCCAGATGCTGAGCAAATCTCTTGCTATCCAAATCCTCGCACTGCTCAAACGCGAAGATTATGATCGACTGTAGCGGCGCCCAAGCGTTCGGTAAGTCCCACTGTTCGCCGCTCTCTTGCAACGATGTCGGCACACCGCCATCGTAATCGAAAATCGAATTCGTTATTAGATATTGGGCGGCCCTTCGGCAGTGGATGCGATGGTCGGTGGTGTTGAACGAGCGCGTCCATAACGGCGCCAAATTCGTGGGATAGAAGAATTTGCGCTTTTGGCCCAATTTGAAATCGTAGTCGAACCAGACGCCCTCTTTGGGCGAGTAGAGGACGTCGTGGATGGCCAGTTCGAAATGTTCGGTCACGTGCAACCAGTACGCTGCCCTATTTGACGACATTATTTGGGATTATAAGGGCCGATATTTAATGATCGATTTCTCGTTTATTTTCCAACCGATTGCAATAATTCTAGCGCAGTTGGAAAGAACAATCCCAGTAGTAGAAAGTTGATGTTTTAATTTTGGAAAAATTTAATTAAGTTTAGAGTTATGTTTCCTTTTGATAGTAAATTAAAAGGCTTTTCAAATCGACAAGGAATTTCCCAAACTGTTAGTCGTGCGGAAAGTCGAGTCGAGTTTGGCAACCCAATGGCTTGAATCGTTCAACTCGCTTGGAAAATAATCGACAATTAAATATTGTACCTTTTTTTGTTCCTCAACGTCGAGTAGAAACCGCTCAAAATCCGGAATGATCGTGCCAAAATGGCGTTTAACTCCACCGGTATGATTCGTGTTGGATCAATTTTCGATAAATTATACCGATTGTCGCTGTGTTCGTCGTAAATTAGCCAGCGAGTGGAGAAGTCCCAGCCGCTTTCGGCGCCGCTGCGTATCGCCCGATAGCACCGGTGTTTCTCCTTCAATGTCCTGTAAACGGCGGCACTATGGACGTCTTCTATATACGATTCCGGCCTTGGTTCGTGGCTGAACGATTGGTAATAGGCCATCAGATAGAATTTGCCGTCTTTCAGGACTTTCCGACTCTTCTTCTCGACCCAGAATTGTAGTTCTTTATCTAAATAAACGATATTCTTTCTCAACCAAGATTTGTCGTTGGTGCGCTTCATAAATTCGTCCACCATCAGCGTCAGCAACGGTGGTTGCGATCTGTTTAATAGTTTCACCTTCAAAACAACCCTTGAGTTGTATTGGAAATAATATGAGAGAATTACCGATCTAAATAGTAAATTCGGCCCCCGTTCGGTATAAAACCGTAATTTTCGACTAAATAGAAGAAATTCTCCAACATCCCTTTGACTGTTGACGGCATATCGCAGATTAATAAGCCTTTAATTATCCAATAACTGTCCCAATAATAGAATTCACGAAATCGACCGCCCGGTACTATAAAACCGTGCGGTACTGGAATTATTGAAAATTGTGTGGGATTCTCGATGACTTCATATTTGATACGTCGCCCCAATTTCCACCACAATTCCACCAATTCTTTGGCGAAAGCGCGCATTGTAGAATTCGCAATTTTCCTCAAGAATCTGCAAGGAATTCTGACAGTTTGTAACTTATTAACGAATTAAAGGAATAGAAGCGTTATCTTTCGTTAAAATTGGAGATTCACCTCGGATTCGCTTGGTAATCGGGCGGTTTCCACAATTCTAATTCTAAATTTTCGGCTTCAAAGTGCCGTTCAACGAACACGCGAATCTCATCCGCACTCGGTTGGTTATTTGTAATGACCATAAGTTCGTTAAAATCGAAAACTGTCTTTTCAATATCGTAAATTAAGTTCATGTCGACGAATATTTTGGAATCTTCAAATAAATTTGCCATTTGGATTGTGTGCAATAATTGGCCAGTACAGTAGATTGCATTCTGACAAGTCGTTGAGATTATTGTAAATTTATTAAATAACATTATAATTAATAGAAATATCCACATTGTTTAGAATTTAGTCTGAAAATCGAAATAATAGAAATTATGAGTGACATTTCAAATTGAGGCGCGGAATAATGACGTTTCAGTAGCAGTGCTGGCAACCTTTATCTAACACAAAACGAACTTGTGTCTACGGTTACGCTTGCACCATTTATTCCTATTCCTTTTTAATTAATCTAATTTTAATAACAATAATCGTTATTAAACAATAATTTAATTAGTTTAAAGGATTGGAAAAATAAATTAGGAACATTTAAATCGATTACAAGTTAATCGATTTAATTGGTGTTTACGGTTACGCGCAGATTATAAACCCGCTTTTATTTCAATTGTTTGTACACTACAATCGAGACTACAATATTTATTTTAAAAAAACACTTAAAATTGCTAAATTAACTTAAAATTAAAATTATAGCGAATACTTTTGATTATATTTAAATAATTACTTAAAAAATTAAAGTTATTAATAAAAATAATAGGTTAAGTAAAGCGGAGTATAGTGACGTCATTCTGAAGATTTTTTTAAGTTTAAATTTTCTTTAAAAAAAGTTGTTTTGATGATGTTTGTTTTTTATTAATTCACTAATTTTGTATAATTTTGGAAAATTGTGTTTTTTCTAATACTAAACTGAATCATAGTGGTCTTTGGAATTAACAAATGAATATCGAGTGAAAAATTGAAAACAATTGAACAACAAACATGTCGGTGTTTTCCGGTAGTGAAAGAAAAGTGGCGCTTTTCGTTAAATTTAAAAGAAAATTGTTTACTCGAGCACGAAAATTAATGACTGTGTTTGTAAAATTAAAAGTGCGTAAATTTTACGGCGTCCTGTAAATTTGTTCAAGCGAGGCTCAGCCGTACCGTTTTTAAAGGTTAGTGCAATTTTTATTGTGATTTTTATCGATTTTTTATGAAAAATTTGGGATAAATGCGATAGAAATTGAGTAAAATTCACGTTTAAGCTTGTGCGATTTAATTTTTGTATTTTTTTTTTTATAAAATTGAGGGTAAAATGAGGGTTAAATAATGCGTTGGTAGGTTGATTAATGGACAAATATTCCAATTATTGCGTCCTTTGGAAAAAATAACTAAAATTGCTTCGAAATAGAAGATTTTCGAATTTTCCATAAAGTTGAATTCTAGTGAAAATGTTTAAGTTTGTCCAACGTTAGATGGCGCAGTAAATCGTATTGTCAACATTTTCCATGGCACGATATTTACAGATTTCCTCTCAAACGAGTAGGAATATGGCGGGATTTTCAAATTAACGCGTTAAATTGTTTCTTTGATTTATACCAATTATCATAACACGATTACCCTTAATTTTGTTATTGCGTTCATGTTGTTTGTCGAGTTTGTCTCGTTTGTTTGCGAGAGTGGAAAAATGCACGTGCATTCAGGGGTGGATTTAGGCACTATGTTTATGTGCGGGGGTGCCCATAGGAACTAATTGTCTTCCATTTGCGTGGTGGGCCAAATTTTGAAGTTCCACTACTGACTGTAGCTCAGGACTCCGTTGAATTGAAGAGCCCCATCGCACTCAGTTCTTTGTTTGTCGATAAACTTTGCAATTCAATACCAAATTCAAATTTGGGGTAATTACACGAATTCCCAAATAATATTAAACTAGCACCCCCAAGTTTAACAGTTAACTGGTTTGTTTTAGCTCCTTTTCTATACTTTTTTCTTAATTTAACAATTAAAGAAGTTTTTGGTAAAGCAATTTTTAGAACACTATACGGGGGGGCGATCTAGTACTAAATATTTTAAAGATTTATAGGAGTGTCACTAGCAAATTTTGAAATTTTTAGGGAAGTTAGTAAGTAAGAAGTTAGTTTTGGGAAATTTTGATTAATTTTTGAGTTTCAATGGAAAATGTAAGAGCATATTTTTGTTTAAATTTCTAATAATTGTCTATATTTTCCACCATAATTCGGATAATATTGTTTATTCTACAATGAAATTAAACAATTTGATAGAAAATTGAAAGTACTTCTTCCAATATTTTTGTTAGTTTTCCAGAAAATTGATAAAAAACATTGATTCGCTCTCATTTCTACAATTTGGCAGATGAACAATTGTTCGATATCTCGTTTAGAAAATTATACCAAAAGGGAGGGCCTGATAATAAGGAAAATTCAAAATTTGGAAAATTAGAAAATGATGTGAAAATTTTCCTGTATGTACCGGTATTATCATATAATAAACATGATTATTTTGACCGAAACTTATAAAAATTTACATCAAATTTGATTAGCTTTCCGAAAATTGTTCAATTTGTTAGAAAATGGAAAATTCATTTGAAATGGAAACGCGTCATTCATTTTTCTTCGTTGCATTCTAGAATAACTCATTTTTGAAAATCGCTCTTTTAACCGACTTTCGGGTCAACTACGAACTGCTAATTTTGCTGCAATCATCTCTATTGACCCTTATTTGAAGCTTTAATATTTTTCTAATTAATCCCCAAAAAATAGGATTACCCATATGATCGAGTTTTAGCCCAACATCTTTGTATTTTGAAATTGTAATAATTATAGGGATCGAATTCAAACAAAATAAGTTTTGCTGGTGCATCTTTTATGATCATTACTTTTTTGAAATATGTGGCATCTCACTAACAATAACTACCAATAATTTACTTAACAAATATCACACATAGATTTTTCGACTCTTAGTTACAAAAGTCAAAATAAAAACAAATTCATATAAGTACATTTAACTGAAATATAATGATTTATTTACTAATTTGTCTGCGATGTTTTCGTCTAATAGTTGAACTATAATCAGTAAAATAGAAATTAATTATTTCTAAAATAAGACCATTAGTCCAACCGAAACCAGCTTGTACTTGATATTCACCACCACCACCAAATTGTCCAGGATGTTCAGCATCATATTTTTCAAACATTTGATTCGTATTATTATAACCAATCATATTTGCACGTAACCAATTTTCAGCAAATTGTTTAGCACAATCTTGTGCTGCTTTATAACCAGTTTGTTCTAAACCAAATATAACAATACCTTGTAATGGTGGCCATGCATTTGGTAAATCCCATTGTTCACCTGTACGTGTTAATGATGTTGGTATACCACCTGGATATTCTAATATACCTTGATTTTTTAAATAGTTTACAGCTTGTTCGGCATAAACTTTCGTTTTTAATGGATTAAAAGATTTCGTCCACAATGGCGATAAATTCGATGGATGAAAGAATTTACGTGGTTTTTCTAATTTCATATCATAATCATACCATATACCATCCACATTATCACGTAGTACATCCTCAATTGCTTTCTCTATCGTTGTTGATTTTTCATACCAGAACAGTGCTGAAGTTAAATTATTCAATTTAATATGAAATGTTGCTACATGACGAAAGGCTTGACATAAAAACGCATTCAAATCAACTGGTATAATACGACGTGTTTGAATGTGCGATAAATTACTATAATTATCATCGTTATCATCGAAAAACCACCGTGCGGAAAAATCCCAACCACTCTCGGCTGCACTTTTTATATCTGCATAGAATTGTCTTTTATCACTATCATTACTGAAATAATTTGCATTCAATGCATCTTCACGATATGATTCAGGTCTTGGTGTACCACTTTTACTATTATAATGTGCTAATTTGTATTTGATACCATTTTTTTCAACAACAACCATTTTATTTTTAATAAAATACTCCAATTCTTTCTCAATCGACCCAATAATCTTGTTTAAAAATTCGAGATCTTTTGTTTTTTTGATATATTCATTCACCATGGCAGTAAATAATGGTGGTTGTGAACGATTCAAATAATAAACTCTTGCACCATTTGGTATAAAACCGTAATTATCAATTAATGTAACGAAATTCTCTAACATACCTTTAACAGTATCTGTCATATTACTTAATAATAAACCTTTAATTATCCAATAACTATCCCAATAATAGAATTCACGAAATCTACCACCTGGTACAACAAAACCATGTGGTACCGGTATTAATGAGTATCTATCAGGATGTTGAAAGACATCTTGTTTAATTTTACGTGCTAATGTTGGCCAAATTTTTACAATATTTTTTGCAAAATTTCGAACATCATCATCTAAAATATGTGATAGAAATTCGGGTTCTTCTGTATAATCATCTGGTGTCCATTTAATAAATTCGTTACCATCATCGAAATTTTCAGATAGAAATTGTCGTATTTCTGTACGTCCTGGATTATTATTTGTTTCATTCATAAATTTATTAAAATTCTCTAATGTTTGATTTGGTTCGTTTAGATTATGTAAATCAACAAATGTTTTTGAATCATTAAAGACGGCTGACATTTGTACAACATCCAATAATTTACCTTGACAGTAAATTAAACTGTCACATGATTCTTCAGTTTGTCCAACAATTTGTTTTATTAGAATCGATAATACAAGAATTTTAATTATATTGTATGTTGTATGCTTCATAATAATTTCTCTAAAGCAAAGGGGTTGATAATCTTTCTAAATACAAATATACAAAAAAAACAACCCCTTGGCTTACCTGTAATTAAAATTTTCACAAATTAGTTCTATACGTTTGTATTAATTAGTAAAAAAGGAATTAAAATATCATATTAATTAGACTACTACCTTCTATTTTGAAAATGTTTAATAGACTAGATTTTAAGGGACACTTGAATTTATATACCTAGTTAATTTCCTGTTTTTTGTTGTTAGATATGAAAATTTATTTATTCTAATACTTTTATTTTATCAGCGAAAAAATACGAAAATTTCCACGATAAAGATGTTTTTTCTGTGTTTCAAAGTCAATGATAAGATTTCATTTTTTTTTAAACTTCTACTTTCGTCAGTACTTCTAGCGATATATTTGAGGATGTTGTTTTGTAATTCGATTACTATTAATGAGGGTATATTGTGAACTGGACACTTATAAAGATAATACTATAAGAGTTTCTATGATTTAAATGAATTAAATTTTGCACGCCTATTGGCTATTCTACAGATAAGTTTACACAATTCAAAAATAATAACTAGGAAAGATTGTATTTTGAAGTTTTAATAGTACTCTAATATGCATTACTTCTTAATTATAGAACATAGTTCTTATCAGGGAGCTAAATATGTTAGATTTAAAATTTCTAGTGGCTTTTGCTGTGTAAACCCGGCTTTAATCATTACTCCTCCTAGTTTAAAAACAGAGTATAGTATTTAAACAGCCGTATTCTGTAGTTTGACGATTCATTACCATTGCAACTTTATAGATTGGTAGAACTTCTATTTCACTCTATAATTCTATCATATGTCTAACTGAAAACAGACAATTCATTTTAAAAATGAACCAGGATTTCGATCTCTAGAATGAGCAGTAGGGGATCTAATTTTTGATTTTTTGATCGATAGCAACAGAATTTATTCTCTCATTGTAGTTCGTTTAGGTTAATAAATAGATCATTTATACCCCAAAAATAAATGAAATATTACACACAAATTTATTAATTATCTACAATTCTAAATTAATTTACTATTTTTATTAAATACTAATAATGGGAATTATTTTTATATTTAATTAATTACAAGTAAATTGCAAATTATTTGAATATTAAATCAACTACGTTACTGGTAAGTTTTTACAGTTGAAATTTGTATTGTGCGTCTGAAGATCCTAACTCTAGTTATTACGGTAACGAATCACTAATAATTTCAGAGTTTCTTAAAATTTTTACAGACTTTTATTGTAAATGAATGAATTGGTTAATAATCAAATGAATTAAAATAAATCGATTAATATATCAGCAAACATTTGCTATATGAGTAATTTTTGGTGAAAAATCCATTGATCAATAGACAGAAAATAAAATCTAATTGCATTTATCTATTCTCGAAACCTTATCAAAGAATTGTTTACAATAAATTACCTTTATGTTTATAGTTAATTGAACTTGTTTTCGTAATTTATTGATTTAATTAATCATCGATTGCAACTTATTGTTTTATTTGATTTTTAAATAATTCACCAATGAAGAAGTTGTTGTTGTTATTAATTGATAAAAAATTATAAATTATACGCATTAGATATAAGAAAAAGTTGTTAGACATTGAAATCGTGTGTAAAAAAATTAGAAAGGATTCTCGATAAAACAATCAAATACCATAAAAAATGAAATCGTAATCAAATATTGCAATAACTAACAATAAGTTTAATTTAAAACAATGTTAAATTTATTGTTGAATTGTTGAAAAACCAATAAGTGTTCTACGAACATAAAAATTCTATTTCTGTCAGTCTAAACCACAATATTATAATGATTTGTATTGTTTTAGTGTATTACTAAAATTATTATCTAATTATTCAGGAATATGAATTGGCGTGGTAAATCTTAGGGTTTTTTTTTTTTTTTCAAAAAGAAAACCGCGAGTCTAAAATCAAATTTTTATAAAGAAATAACTTACCAGATTGAAATTTAATTACAAGTTAACTAACAAAGTTGTAAATGGAAATGCTATTTTATATATGTACATCGATTCATATACATACCTATCTATATCTCGAAACAATTATGATTAATTGATAATATATCGATAAAAACATCATCATTCGAAATATAATTAATCATCTGTATTTGTAACATTATTATATTTATACTTAAGTGAATTGATCTTTGTATTATCCTTTTGACAAAAAATCAAAAGTGAAGTATTATTAAATATTATGTTTTTGATTAAAAAAAAAAAAAAAAACAGGTCAATACTATCATACATTACTTACAGGAGAATTATTTGTAAACACAATTTTTTAACGATTATCCAAATAAAATACTGCACCTATTTGTATTAACTAAAGGTGTACAAATACGATAGTAGAATGAATATTTTTATGCAAAATCTGTATGTTTATAACCTTTTTTTTTATCGTAGTTTTTATCATAATTGCTTTTTTTCTACTTTTAGGGTTTTTTTTTTTGTTTCCCTATTATGTAAGTAGGTGTCGAAAAATTTATCAACTGATACAACAAATCTATGAATTAATTTGAAATTCTAATCATACAGGTTTGTTTAGTTATTAACGAATTTATTATAGCTTGCTTAAAAATAAAATGATCAATTAATTTAATAAAAATATCTTAATTATATTTATCAAATGGTAAATATTGATGGTTAAAAGGGAGTTATATTTGTTATTTAATAATTACGCATGTATATGTAATTATACTAATTACACGTGTATAAATTTCCACTATCTTTATTTATGTTGTTAAATTTTTTAACACTTAAATCATTAAATAGCCTTAAAGGAAGACATTATGATATAATGATGTGATATAATATTCATTAATTATTTAAATGTTTTGAATTAAAAAAAAAAGTATAATAAAAATGCTTATTTGATTTAAAATTTTAATTGATTGACAATAATGACAACAAAAAAAATTCCAAAATTATACTTGTAATTTGTACCGTTTTAATTAGGTAAAATAGTTTTTTGCTTTTATCAAAATTAGCATATGTAATTATTATTTTCAATGATTATGCAGTAAAATTCCATAAAAACAAATCATTGATACATACCTTATTGTCGAATGTATGTAATTTTAGAAAAAAATATCGTTATCGTATTGATAAATTATGAATTGCTTATTTTCAGTTTACTAATAAGGAGAGTATTAATGAAATTTATCAAATAATAAATAAAATAGGTTATTAGTATTCACGTGCCATTGGCAATCACTTTTCAAATGAATGATAAAACTCAGACTAATTCGATTTTAGAATTGTATTTATTTCAGTCTTTGTTTTTTTTGTTTCAAGTTTTGTTTAAAATATCCGAGAATACATTGTTTAATCAAATCATCTTCTCTGTCCGGTTTTTGGTTTTGGTTATTTATAAACTATATATTATAAACAATAATTATAATATAAGAATTTTTATAATTGGCCTCTATTATATATCAAATATCGTCTAATTGATTTAAATTTCTAGACTCCGATATGCTTTTAAATTAGAAACAATTACTATGATTTAAATAATATATGATGAAATCATAAATTTCTTGTACTTATATGGTGGTCTCCATTTAATGTGCCTAGTGTAATAGTAATTTCTTCTTAATACAGGTATAAATTTGAACGGAAGTACTTTAAAAGGCGGTCGCTGTATTTTATTTTATTAAGCGATTGATATAAAATTTCATATAAGAAACACATTGTTACAAACAAAGAAATAAAATATCGATAAACATTATATATTCTTAAAAAAATAATTTAATTGGCAAATCATGACAATGTTTTAGCATAAAAAAATCATACTTCAATTATATTAGGATAATAATTAAGTATAATAAATACAGGAATAATGATTGTGAAATTATGTAATAACAAGAAATTATATTAATCTTACATTAATTGATGTACGCAATTGAAATCATCTTCTATCACTAGAACTAGTCACTTTTTGTTTTCGTTTATTATATGATAGAGAAAATTTAATTTGTTATCACACCAAATATGTCATAAATGATTTCAATTTTCATATTTTATTTCAACGTTTTATCTCCACCGACACTAGGAGAGTATAAAATAAAATAGATTTGAAATCTTTCCAATTTCAACAAAATAATCAAAGTACGCATTTAAATTTGTTATTATATATAGTTTTCTTTGAATTAGCCAAATTCAATACAAAAACACAACGTCGATTTCTTTTTAAATATGCACATACAATAAACATGGTTTTTTACAAGAAATGAAAGTTAAAATTGTCAGTATCCATAGTAAAGCAATTCACTATAATGATATAGTAGGTACACTAGAATTTTGCCAACTTGACAGACATTTACGAAAGAAGTAAGTTCACTGTACTACAAGTATAAAAGAAAGTAAACGATCTTTATACTCTTTTATCAACATTTTATTTTATATGGATGAATAGTTGAATGAATATCCATAAAATATGCATTATTGTTTTATTATACTGCATATGAGATTGAAACAATAGTAAAGCAGTTGAAATACGATTGAAAAATGACGTTATTTCGAGTTAAATGCAATAAAATACGAATAAAATCCTCATTCATTTTCAATACATTCGTAAATTTTAATTGTATTACACTCATTTAAAATTGTATGGAAACGTTAATGACAATAAAAGGCTAATTGAAACTACACATTCATTACAGACAGATAAACATTTTTTTAACAATACAAATTATACTTATTCTCAAATGTTTATAAGTCCTTGAACAGTCGGCTATCTCCTGAAAAAAACCACAACAGTTGAATAGAATAAATGTAGAATATTGGTTGATTCACTAATCAAATTAGTTTTTAAATAGAAAAGTTTGATTTATTTTTATTTTTTTGGTGGTAAATGTGTTAAAATTTCTTCTATCCATCCAATTTTGATAACGTATCGTTTATTTTATACGTATTTGTATAGTATGTGTATGTAGTAGTGATAAAATCTAGGAAAAAAATCGCTCTATAAGAGAGGCAATAATCTTACAACACCCTAGAGAATTTTGCGTCGTTTAAAGAATTGCCATTCAGATTGCTTCTATTCCTCGTCTTGTCTCAATTCTTCGTCTTCTTCTTCTTCTTCTACTTCTTCTAGAACTACTACGGCTACCATTATTTCTTCTTTTCTCTTTTAGTTTTGTATATTACAGTACTATACGATATATATAAAGTGAATGGTAAGGCCCCTAGAGCGATACTTTTCTCCAATTCCATGTTGCATCTCATCAATTTAATCAAAATAAAATAAAACAGAAAATATTCGATAATGTAAAGTTTATATCACTACGATAGGGTAGTTTGGTTCCTTTTTTTCCAAACTATAATTACCCCCTAGCGGGTTTAGTTCAAGCTAAATTGTTATTAATCTTTACCTATCTCAAACTTTAATATATCTGGCGAAGACAACATCAACTATCATCACATCATCACTATTAGTATATAATTAAATCGTTTAGTTGTTCGTGTTACTGAAACTATATTAGATTATATCAGAAATTCAGAATTGTTTAATACAGATTTTGGTTGTATCATTATTTTTTTTTGTAGGTTTTAAAAACATAAAACGATATACAAATGGAAGTTATCATTGTTAAACATTTAAATGAAATTAAATGTTGAAATTTTATATTTACAGTGAACATAACATGAGAGAAAATTAAAACCTTCCCTTAGTTTTTTAACGAAATTTTCAATAAAAAAAAACCCCCATCTAGAGAGGCAATCAGAGAGAGGGTTAAGTTAATAACACGCAGTATGATTGCAATTGTGGTAGTAGACCATAATATTTTTTCATTCAAAATGTGTGTATTTTTTGGTTGTTGTTTATATAAAACCCTAAGGGATTGACAGAAATAGAACCAAATACACAACTGGGGCATAATTAAAATATTATATACTCATACATGTAGTTTTCATATATTTATAACGGGTAGGTAAATAATAATACCTTTGTAAATTGATCAAATCAACAATGGATAGAAACTAGAATGTACCTATACAATAATACCATGGAAATTTACAAATGGAAAGACAAATTATTACTGCTTTTTTAATGAAATTCTACGTTTTGATTACTAAACTTCTGCTACATTTCCTAATTAAAAATTCCTCTTTATCATCGTCTAATTAGAGAACTTGAAAGATATATTGATTTTAAAGGAGTTTTTCTAATTTTCTTTCTTTCAGCTAGTATTGACAAGAATACTTTATGAGACAGGCAAATTTCAAACAAATTCCTTTAAAATATGCATTTATTGTTCTTTTATTTCGAATTCTTATTGTTAGTAATTACAAATTTTAATTATTTATGCTCGATCAATCCAATGAAATATAAATGAAAATAGGAAACAGACAAAGTGCTCCCTTTTTGTTGTTGTTGTTCTAATCATCTTCATTAAATTATTATCAGATTTGACCTTTTCTAATATGCCATTACTAATGGCCCATTAGACGTATTCAAATGATTAGTTAACGAATTCAAACATGTTGAATTAATAATAGAAACATAATTTGGTATTCTTCAGTTTAATAGTTAAATCATCAAACAATGAATAATTCATTAAATTCGACTTATTGAAGCAAATATTTTTATTTTATCTTTTGTGGGCTTTCTCTGATAATAATTGCACAATTAGTTATATTGGTTAATTTCATTTTCTCCACATTTAGTTGAGAATCGTAATTTTCGAAAGTAATAAGTAGTGTAATTAAAATTATGTTAACATTTCGTTGAGAATAATCTCGGATCTATTAAGAAGTTGCCTAAAGTGAGGAAGTATAAAAGTTTCTATAACGAAATGCTTGATTCTATTCAAAACTTTAAACACACATACATATAGGTAGAATTTTTAAGTACAAATTGTAGAACAAAATTTAGATATTAGAATAATACAATTGATGTATAAACTTAAACTTATATTCTTCTCTCATTTTGAATTTCAGTTGTTATAATTTAGGGAAATATAGCTCATTAACATCCACATTAAGTAGTCTAGTTGATGATAATAATAATTCATTTAGTTACCTCTAAACAATGTTACGGCACTAACTTAAATTACCCTGTGTGTAATTTATATTATTAAGTAGGCAAAAAGCTTTGGAATCTGGCTGGTTGTACAGATAAAGAAGTTAAATGTGTTTAAGTTCGTGGGTCATCCGTTTGGAATATAATTATAAGATACACATACATGTATATAAAATAGGGTAGGTAATTGTAGTACTTGTAGTAGTAATAATAATAATAATGATAGTGATAGTGATACTATTTTTTGTTAGAACGATAGATGATCATCTCGAAATCACACATATTATCATGATAGTGCCTCTTGTTTACAGAAGGATAATTAATTTAATCAATTTTCATTTATATCAAGAGACTTAAAGACGAATTTTATGTTGGGAAAATAACAATTTTTGATATTTACTTTGTAAATTCTGTCACTAATCTACAATTTTTTATTTATCGCATAATTGTAACCTTCCGAATATTTTAACTTATCAGTACAATGTTATTTAAACGAAAAAATAAAAATAAATAAGAGACTTAACACCTGACAATTTACTGACAATGAGAAATAGGTCTTGTCCTAATTACATATTTTTCTCCAATTGTAATCCACATTTATTTATGATATTATTGTAATATTGTTTCGTCATTTATAATTTTAAAATTCAAATTTTAACATGCATTATTTGCATTTTATGCCTGCATATTATTCTAACGTTTACAGCCATTTGGACAAATTTTGATAACAGTAGAAATTTAGTGGTTGTTTGAATATACCATTTACAACTTATTATCTTACGTATCATTGCTTTAAATTAGTTGATATGTATCTCTAAAATAGGTAGATATAAATGATATTTTTTTATGATAAGATGAACTTAGGCAACCAAAGCAACATTATTTTATTGCATTTCTGTTAGATAATCATATAATAGTTTATTTTTATTTTCGGTTGGTGTAATGAAAAATGCTTAGTTTTAGTTTTGAAAACACCGTCCAGTGTTCCTTTCTCTTTGATGGATGCTTACGCCTTTTGCCGCCTTTTTTCCGTGCTCCATTCACCATTGATATAAACAAGAAAAATATCCTAGCAATAATTTCAAGATATTTTCATTCTGCTTTTAAAAGGTTAAAATTCGTGAATAGTGATCTAGGATGAAATCGAATTGCGTTGAAATTTTTAAATCACATAAATTTGTGTTTATCCTAGAATGTGTTGGGAAACAAAAAACGAAAATGACGTGATTTTTTTGACCAAGGTTCAAATTTTGCCAAATTCATTTCTGGAGACCCGCCTATAAATCCTCAGGATATTTTTTAAATCGTTTGCCAAATTGTAATAGGACTTCCTGTATAGTTTTAGTTCAACACCCCTTTATAGGACCCGAAAATTGAAGAGTTTTGTTTGTAAGACCTCAGTTTCGACCAAGAGAGGTTGGAATTTTGAGCCACTATGTTATTCATAGTTTATTACGTTAAATAAATGAGCCAGTAACACTTGAATAGTTTAATGTCATGGAAATACGAAATGGCACCTGCTTTCTTATTAATTCTTGCTAATAAAACTGGGTAGTTTAGTATTCAACTATTTTTGCTATTTTGATCAATTTTCCATTAAATTTGGAAATACAAATCCTGGAAATTGCCGAAAATACTGCTGGATATGTTATTTTGGCAACTAATAAGACTTATTACTATCAAAAGCGAAGAGATTTTAGCTCTGTAGGAAAATTCAAGAGATACTAGAAATTCAATGCAAAATTGTTGGTATGGGTAGCGATTTCTTCGCATGGTCGTTCTTTGGCGTATATTTCTCCACCTGGAAACTCAATAAATGCAGAAATATACAAAAAAGGAATGTAAAATGTAGGTTATTGGGTTTTATTACGAAAAAACTTTCTGACGACCATTTTTTGCTTTGACATGATTACAATGTGAAGCAAGTTGTTACAGCATATAAAGAATTGAATATTCTATTCGTTAATAAAACTCGAAACGTTCCAAATGTCCCCCAATTAGGACCTATCAAACTATTTTGGAGAAATCTAAAGCGAAATGTTCACAGTTGAGGACGGAAAGCCAAATACGGCAAAAGTTGCGGCAAGTTCCGAAATTTGAATTTTCGAATTTAATGGAAGCTTTAAAAGCAAAAAATTTGAAAAACTAGCTGATTTGCAGCTAATGCCGTTGTTTAATGTATAAATTTGTAGGTACGGATTTTTTGTTCTCACACCAGGGGCGGACTTAGGCTATGGACATTTGGGGCGGGGCTACCGCATAATAATAAATTTTACTAGCAGTACATATTAGATTGAGTGCTCTAGGATCTTTAAAAGAAACAAAGGGAATAAAAAAAAATATGTACAAAATGATTATTATAAAAAAAGAAAGCTAAAATTATTACAACTCAAGTAAATAATTTATTTTTAGAGGGGCTAATTTGAAGCTCGGGGGCTAAGCCCCCTAAGTTCGCCTCTGCATCACACCCTTTTTGAAAAAAAGGCAATTCAGTTTAATTATTTATTTCTTTATCATTGTTATCATCACATTGCAAATACAGTCAGCTTTGGTACATCATTTATATTAAAGATAATAATAATCATTATAATTGCAACAATAATAATAAAAATAATCTAATAATTCAATAAATAATAATAATAATAATAAGAATGAATGACCCAAAAATACACGTAACAACAATTAAAATAGGAACCAAACTAATATAAACGTGTAAATTTAGGATTTCTATCAAAATTAAATCAACTTTTTTGTTATTATATTTTTAGTAATAAAGAGATATTCAAATACAGTCTCTTTTGGCTTACAATTAGTTTTTTTTTCATAGACAAAGGTATATTTTATTTTGTTGTTATTCCATTTATTTTACAATTTTTACAGTAGTAATATTTTCAGTAAATATTTACATCAAAATAAAAACAAGGCAATATAGAGAAATTTTTACTAAATTGTAGATAGAAAACTGGACTAAATCCAAATTTAGATTTGTTTTACATAAAATAAATTTGTTTTGATAAATTATATATTTGACATGTATTACAAGATATTTTATATACAATAATTTAAAACAATCATCAAAAGAAACATAGCAAGAAAAACAAAGAAAATTAAAAATAATTGACTGTTCAGTTTAAAAATCTATTCTATTATTTTAAAATAAAATATTTTTGCTACGTATCATTTTCATCGGGATTTTCCGATCCCAAATCTTCACCTTTCTGTAGACAATCACGTACACCTCTTAAAACAATTTCAATACGTCGATCCAATGCTTCCAAATGTGGCTCCCACAATATTGGTGCAACAGGATCATTCGCTAAACTTTTACGCATTGCTTCACTCAATTTTATCGGTCCGTTATGATATCTAATGAATAATTAAAAATAATAAGATTATTGTTAAGGTAAACAACTATGTACGAATGATACTGAAAATGTGTAATTAACAAATCAAAGTCGTTTCGTTGATATTTTATTAAACAACAAAGTGAAATATGTCGTTAAGCTATAAATACTTTTCGTATTTAATACACTTACTACTAGACATTATCGGATACATATTTTATTTCGTCCCGATAAGCATAGCTATCATTTATTAATTGGGGTAACTATCACCTGTCCGATATTGTGTGTGCATTATGTATGTTGTTTATTGAAGAAATTTAGGATACTAATTGTTTATTTACATTCAACTTGATGGCGTGATTCGGTAAAATTTCAAGAATTTAGTGGAGGGTAGTTGCAAAATTAGAATCTCGTAGCTCATTTGGAAGTTTGTCAAAAAGGATTCTGCCGATGTTGCTGACTCGTTTTTTGTATTTTTTTCATTTTATTTTAGAACAAGGGAGACAAATATAAAAAATAACCCATTTTAGAAGGGTCTCCGACACATTCTTAGACGTTTTACGTGTTTAACATGTTTTCTGTTTTTTTTTTTTTTGTGAATTAATGAACTAAAATCATCTCTAAGGACCTCTTATAAATCCTTGAAATAGGTATGCTGAAGAATGCGGCAGATTCAAGTGAATATTGCTGTATATTTGCTATTTTGTAGGTGTATTTATAGTACAGATTGTTTTCTATATTTTCAAAATTTTATCATTTAAAATTGCAAACTGTTAGGATTCCACTCTTGTGTGTACTTAAGAAACGATCTAATCTAAACAGATCGTATAAACTAAATAAGGGAAAAACACGAAAAGAGGGAAAATAGTAAAAAATAAAACCTGGAGATCGGTATAGTTGTTTTTCCCCCAATCCTCTCTCAATATAGTCTTCTGATCTGATGCCGTGCTACACGCGATTCTGATCTCTCATTCATTCTTTTGAATCGTGTAACCGCATCCAAAATAAGCATCCATTTTCTAACATATACATACACATTTAGATAGAAATAGTAAAGTATAAAGACTGGTCAATTACAATTTTATCCACATACACACATACAAATTGTGTATTCTTTCAAAAGAGAAGAATAGACGACAATCACGAAAAAAGAAATTCGAGTCTCGTTTGAACAATAAGTTAATTAAATTGAGGGAGTGTAATCGGACATCATAAAAAACTCGTTATATAATTGCATGACATAAAAGGTATAACTTATTTTTTCCATCCATTCCAACATTGATCGTTGAAAGTTCGACTTTAGATCCGTTGTTATTTGTTGAACGAATTGTTTCCGTTCCGTTTTTTTTTTATCGTTGTGTTCTTCTTTAACCTCTTTTCGACTTCTTCTAGATAATTACAAAGCTACTACCATCATTAATGTTCGTAATCGAATATCGTCTGTGTGTTCTATGGGAGGAACTTTAACTTTTCATCAAATTAAACAACTCAACATTTAATTACATTGTAATAATATTAATTAATGATTGTGAAATAAAATGTGCAGGAGTCTGTATATTCTATTTGAATCCGCTAACAAAAGAAATTCAAAGTTGATCTACAGGAGCGGAATTAAAATGGCATTCTATTGAGTATAGGGGATCTTTTCCATTCTTGAATCGTTTTTGAAAACGGAACATTTTCATTTTATTTTAAATCACCGACAGTGTACAGATTCGAGTGTTAAACAATATGTTTTTCAAGACGATTGTAAATACAAACATTGCTCTAATGGAAAAGAAATGAAACTATTACTATCATGTTTCAATAACAGATCTCTACTTGATGAAAAGAAAGAGACGATTTTTCAATCACGAAGTGAAAAAGCTTGTATGAAGATCACTTGAAAATCCACTCTCATTTCGAAATTTTGATTCTTATTCGATGTTATTTCACGATGCCAAAATAGCATATACACAAATCAAACAAATATATTGCTTTGATATAATTAAGCCCTTAAAATTGTCTGTCATGTTGTTATTCCAATTATTTTTTGAAGTTTCAGTACCATTTGAATGTCAGCCAATCTCTGTTGATAGATGGAGACAGTTCATGAATTGGGGATAAATTTAGATGTTCATCCAAAGAAATCCGGATAATACGTATTTTATTACAATCCAATCTTCTGTGGGGATGTATTTTTATTCCGAAAATCTATCGTTTTTAAACGAATGCGGCTTTTTTTGAATAAATATTCGCTTAATAAACGGATACGCAAAAAATGGTGGATGCGCCAGGCGAGGCGTTCAAACAAACCAAAAAACAACGATTTTATAAATTTATACGAATATTCTAATCAAACTTCACCCCCAATCAGATCTCTATCATTTGATTTAAATACATTCTATTAAATTGTATGACACGATAACTGTTGTTCGGTTAAAATGATTCATTTTCACCCCTCCTTTGGTTTGTTAACTTGTATCAGTGCTATCACTATTTCTTTGTGTATTGTGTTTACTTACTATAAAGTGGTACTTATTTATACAAGAGAGAGTAGAACAGAGATAGCAGGAGAACAAAGAATCCAATTCGTGTGGAAGAGAAAGAAGAGAAAAGAAACAAAAATTAGGAAGTGAGATTATGTTGTCGTCAACGACATAGCTTTAATAGCGTCTCAACAAGCTCCATGCATTACTCAACAGCCCAGATTGGATGCTGTAATATGCACAGACCATCAATATTAATGCCTTATCTTTCTAAAGAAGATAATGCTAGAATATGTCCGGTTTTAAGATTCTTAACCTGTTTTCTTTTAACAATATAAATTATATAGTATGTAAATAGGTATGTGAAGTAGTTTTTTTTTTTTGATTGTGGTAATCGAAATACATTAGGGGGTGGCTAGTTGTGGTTTTATCATGGCATGTTTATCATTTAATGTGACTGTAGTGTTGATTTTATCGACTTTACTTTTTGTATAACAATTTGTTTAATAAATACACCATAACGATAGATAAACGAAACGATATAAAAATAGTTAAACATAATACAGACATTGTCGAATTAATTTTTAAACCTTTTGAATTTATATCGAGTTTGGAATCTACTTGATATAATTCAGACTAATTTTATATTCTAAACACGCGGAATAATAAATTCTTATACAGGTGGTAGTATTGTGTAATAGTAGTGGAAGAGACTCACTCACTATGATAATTCACTATTAGATAGAGGAACATTTGTTCTCACTATTGGCACGTATTTGTTACATGAATTATATTACACAAAAAATAAATATACACATTTTTACAATTCCAGAAAAATTCAAAGAATAATAATGAGCGAACATAACGAATACAGAAAGTTGAGAACAAAGTACAAGCTTGATTAAACTGTTGCGGTGGAATATTCATTTAATTTTTATTAGAAAGAATAAGAAAGAATAACAACTACTTTTATACATATACTTGTACATAAATGTGCTTTATTTATATAGAAAGTTTGGCTTGTTATAAAAGGGGGGTTGATTCAAAAAAGGGGGTGAATCATCGACCGGAATTGTTGAATGTAATAGAAAATTGTAGTTTGCGAGTCGCGTGAAACGTTGGCCATTTAACTTAATTGTATTCGGAAGAAAGAAGTGGTGGTGGTTGTAGCGGTGATAGTAGTGGATATTGAATAAAATTTGTTCAATTTATCGTGAATTTTGTTTAATAATCAAAACGATTATATTTCGATTATTGTTTATGAAAAAATAATAATAATAGGAGATTATATTTTTGTTGAAATAAACAGAAAATAGGATGGGAGAGGAAATAATAAACAGTAAACAGGAAATTGACTTTTATGAAATATGTAGAGTGTTTTTATTCAACCCTGAGGATCGGCTTAAGAAGTAATCATGAATGTTTTAAAATACACCTCGATTTTGTCCTTTTTCAACACACACACATATAAATATACGTATATCAAAAATAATGGCTACAATAACAGTATAATGTTTTCCAATTTTCTCTTGTGATATATACCTTGTTGTAGAACAATTGAATCGGGGAAAATGTTTCTTTTGTTATCACTTCGTTTATACCTAAATAAATAAATACCTTTTGGTGGTTTGATTTTTTTTTATCACTTTACAAATACATTTCAAAACAATTTGAAATTAAATTAAATTGATAATCTGTTATTGATTTTTACCAAAAATGAATTGTGTAAAATTTGAATTGTGATAATAATAGAATTTTATATTTCGATTCTAGACGGTTCATTCAAGATATATAAAATGTGAATTTTTAAGTCGCCAATACGAAAAAAACACACTGACAATGGGAGATTTTCGTGTGTAATTCAAGTTCATTTCAATATTTTAGAAAATGAAAGTTGATCCAAGAAATGTTCCTTTAAAAATCTATCTTTGGTTGTCGTCACTCCAAATCGCTAGTTAGAAATTCACATTTTGCGCCCTTATTGATTGACGAGCGGTCCCAAAAATAATTCAAAGATTTCTAGAGTGATTGTCAGATAATCTGAATCTTTGAGACAATTTTCGTATCGCTCAATGAAGAGTAGGACTTACTTACCTAGTAGGACCACCCGGTATAAAGAGAAAGCACAATTTCACTCATTATTTCTCATGATTAAATTTAGATTAGATAATAAAAGGATTGTTGATACAACCGAATTATATTACATTGTCGTCTGATTAATTGAGATATTTTGATTCTAATAGATTAAATAATGTGAATTAAATTGAGAGTAAAATGGGATGTTAGTTTAAATTGCCAATTCTGTATAAATTACCTGTTGACGTTTATCTAATTCAAATAGATTTTATTTACTTATAGAATCTTCTCTCATTAAATTCGAACCAATATTAACTTAAAGG
Source organism: Hycleus phaleratus (assembly GCA_013841185.1). NCBI lineage: Eukaryota > Metazoa > Arthropoda > Insecta > Coleoptera > Meloidae > Hycleus > Hycleus phaleratus. The sequence continues at coordinate 32,102 of JACDRP010000307.1, forward strand.
AATCGATAAAAAGAGCGTGCTAAAGGAAATTGTAGTCATCTAATATAAAATTAGTGCGGTTAGAAATCGGATTGACACTGTTGTTTTCTATTATAATTTAAATGTAAATAACGAATCGTAAATTTCCTAATTACCTAACATTTAATTAAATAATAAATATAGTCATGAATATGCAATATAAACTTACCTGAGTAATGTTTGTAATGTTGATTCGCGTAGCATACAACATTGTAATAATGGTGCTAATATTGATAATTCATCATGAAATGGCCTACCGAAGCCACGTCCATGATCCAAATGTAATGGAAATGTATCGTTACCAAATATACGAAATGTTTCATAATGATGTCTATCCATATTGCCCATAAGGAAATCAAATACGGACATATCCATTAAATCGTAAAGACGTCGTCCATGGTCGTACGGTGGTATCTCTTTAACTAAAGCACAATAATTATCCTCATTCTCCCATTGTGCTTTTCTGCGTTTATGATAAGATCGTCGCCATGGATGTCTCCACACCTATTAGTATTTCAAATGGATGAAAATTATGATAGTTGATATATTATATTCATATGTAAGTGTAGTTGTTGTGTGTACCTTCCTGGCAGCAATCTCGTTCGATGGCAGGAAAGCAGCAAAACTTCCTTCCAGACTATCAGGACTTCCGCAAATGGCGTGCGAAGTATCACAATAATATGTACATTTACCATGAAAACATAGATTGTCTGATGGTGACACGAAGAATGTTTTCAATAATTCCCCTTCAGCTTTCTGATAAAGTTCGGTTGTCATATTTAATGTTCGTCCAGTTACTGGCATTGCCCGACGAAATCCCAATAATCTTATAAACGGAAAAATAATAAATAAATTTTTTGATTAAAAATTAAGACAATAAAGATGAATAATGTAATTTTATTAAATTTGCTGACATTTCATTTATTTGCCTTATTGTTAGTATTAAATGAAAAATAGCTATCTACTTTGTCATTTCCTGTTAAAGAATGATACAACAAGTGGACGGGTTGTTTTTCTTATAACAATTTATCAAGTTGAAATTCATCTCAATAATCAGTAAAACGATATTACCAACATTTTTTTTTCTCTTATAATAATTGAAAGATATATTGTATAAGTAGTTTTCTTCCATAAAGTTTCATCTTTTATTCACTGTTGAAATTTTAGAGAGAAATTCAACATATTAGATAGGAAACTAGTTTCAAGTTGTAATTCTCTTTCTATCTAAAGTTCAAGTAATACGACCCGCATTATTACTTATTTACTCGTTTATTTGTCATACGGGAGTTGTACAACTGCCGCTTCTATATTGTCTCTGTCATCACTGTCTAATATCAAAGCTGCAAATACTACTTTGACAGTAGATGGGTACATCTGTCCTTTTAACCAGAAGGGTACAAAAAACTATTTGAATTTAGTTTAGTAAATTAACTCTCTACGTTGGAACAGTTGATTCTGAGATTAAAATCTTCAAACAATAAGAATTTTAATCATAAATAAATTTACCCGGCGCATCCACCATTTATACGACCAAACGTTAGAGTCAAACCATTAAATCTTTAAAAATAATAAGCAATCAACGCTTATTAAAAATAATTAAAAATATAATTATTTTTGTACGTGGGTAGTTTTATGGCAAATAATAGAAAAAAGCGATTAATTTTTAATGAGCAAATCCCTGAACGTAATACTTTTATACAATTCTGTAATTAGTTTCTTTAACTCATTAATTATTGAATTAAATAACCGGGAAAAACGTTAATGGATAGTTCAAAGGAGAATTTTAAAATTATCTTTATTAATTATTAAATTAGAATTTTGAATGGTCTATATTAAATAACAAACAGAAAATCATTTATTATAGTCGGCCAATAATTTCAGTTTGAATACCGAAATAATTTATTACAGTTTTATGTACATTTAATGTATATAGTATTGTAACAATAAAATTGATTCCATACATATAGGAATAAATTAAAAACAAACCATTAGCCGAACAGGTAAACCTTTTCTATTTATCAATAACACAAGCTAATTAACAATATTAGTCTAGAAATTAATTAATTCGTTAATTGTCTAGTTGTAAATAATTCGTTTGAATTAATGTTTGACAATGATAGAGCGAGCGAAAGAAAAACTAGCTACAACCACACAACCACCTTGACTCAATCTTAGTTTTATATCAAGAGTTCAAGAGGTCGGTTGTAAATTCGTACCTGTCCAAGTGGAAGGCGGCAATCTCTGCATTGTGGCGTTCGTAGTCCGTGAAGTAGAAGTGATTGGGAAGGGTCTGTTGTTCCCTTGGGAACCTGTAACAAAAACACACGTACACATTCTAACAAATATCCCCCACATACGTATATTTACATGTATACAAAGATAAAGGAGCATTGAGAGAAAAGAAGAGAAAAAAAACATATATAGAGATTTGGTGTGTGGTTTTTTTTCTTTTACCAGTTAGATAGAAGGTCTATAGAGACGTGTCACGTTTTAAACAGCCCTTAGAAAAAGCCACAAGTGAATAAACAAACAGATACTATTTTATATTAAGCTAAAGAAAAAAAAACGGCTTTTATTGAGTTTTTTTTTCTCGTTTGTATCCCAATGGTAAATTAACTTTAATCAACTTATAAGAGGCTAATTCTTCTATTCAGCAATTTTATTCTAAAGTGATCAGATGTAGATAACACACGCTCATAATTCTTTCATTATTAACCACTTAAATCTTTTATCTTGAAAGGTCGATTTGCAAAAAAAAATGTAGACAAGAAGTTTTTATCGTTGGATACTTGGCACAAGTTAGAGAGTGTAATTGGTAACGTATAATGGTTGAAAGTCCAATAGAGAGGTTCTTCATTTTTATTATACCACTTAGAGACCAAAATTGAGTAAAAAACGACAACATACATGTAGTTTAGTTTCATTTGTACCTAAATAAAAAAGGGACAACATTGTGGCTAATTCTAAACGATAATGGTGGTTTTGATTTTAACTTTAGTAGAAAATTAAAATGTTCTAGTTTAGTTCATTCTATGTTGTAAATATTTGTGCGTTTGGTTGAACGTTTCTAATATAAATTGTCCTGTTTCTATATTGACAGAGGTTGATGTTGAATTACATTCAACAATTTCTGACGAATTATAATTTGATTCAGAGTTTTTTCATTAGATTCTGTTCGATTTGAAACAATACGCGTTTTCAAATTTTATTTTGAATTTGTTCAAATTACTTATAATCAATGGAGTAATATGATACGTATATATCATGAAAAAAAAAGGAATAATTACAAGAAAATTACTACATAACATGTAATAAACCAATAGAATATTGTTGATAATACAAATTGATATGGCAGGAACGATAAATAAAGGATAATGGAAAATAATCAGTCTTTGCATTGTTTAGAATGTTTATTGGGATCAATTTGGCTTTAATGTTAGCAAAAATTGCTGGAAAAACAGATGGTTAATGTCTAAATTTAGACTTTTTTGTGTTCCATGTAAATGTTTCTCGCTCGAATAATCGCCGGGTGTTTTAAAATATTTTGAGAATTTAGGGAACATTTTTACAAAATTAGAACATTGTAGCTCATAGAGATTTTTAACAAGCTGTTGTAATCCGATAATGTGGCAAATTTCATCAAAATTAATGACCAAGAATTAGCTACTTTTCGTCAATGAATGACAATTGTCTCGATTTTTCTTGATCCAATGAAGAAAAACACAGAGAAAACGGTTTGCCATTAATTTCTCAACGAGCTGTGAAGACTACCTTACAAATCTTCGAGATATTTGTCAAATCGGCCGGCAATTAATAGGAATAAACAAATTTTCAATAATTTCGATTTTCCCCCATTACATTCATCTCGTTTTTCCACTTTTCCAATTTTTATTACAATCATAATTGGTTAAGTCAAACTATAAGAAAAATTGTCTCATAAATTATCTTCGTGTGCAATGAAAAGTTGGTTTCAAGTTTAGATACGAAAGAAATAAGAAGATAAAAACAAAGAAAAATAATAAGCTCTATTGACAGTTAAATTATATTTAGAAAGAACAAGGGGAATAGAAGAGAATTGGTTGTTTGAACCATCAGTAACCACCATCAACTTATCAGAAGAGAGTCGATATAATTGTCGTTTGAAATGTGACAAACATATTCCTATTAATTAGCATATCTGAGAAATGATAGGGTAACCACAATAAAGACAATACCAATTAACAATTGTATAGACGACAATTTAATTTATCTGCCGACATATATCAAAAGTGAATCAATTGTTGTTTAATAGTTGAGGTATGAATAGGAGTTTGTCTTGTTTTCTCATCAATTGTTAGAGATAAAAAAATTTATCCCTGCAATTTAAAACAGAAAAGATTTCCTTTGGGCAATTTAAAGTATGATTTTTATATGGTTGCATACAAGTTTTTCTTTTGATCTCTCTTTCCCTATGTCTATCTCTATCTATTTTCTACAACGCTACTGAATTAGTTTAGATGAAGCAGGAAAAAAAAGTAGGAAAAACTAGGTAGGTAGGGAAAGAATAGAATAGAGAACGCCTGTCGAGATAACGAATTGTGGGCCATAGTGGCTGTATGTACGTGTTTGGATTATAGAAAATGTGACATTTCCATATCGCACCTTATATTCTAATCTACCTTCCCCCTTTACTTTCTACAATAATAAAATGATGATGAATAGACGGAATTGTATACGTACACGTAAATACAACTGATTCGTCTTGAGATTTTCCATTTTATTCAAATTAAATTTGTTAGATTCAAAACGAGAGAAGAAAAAATCGGTCCACATTTCAACACCTATTCACATATAGTGTGTAAAATATTCTAGAATGTCTCCATTTTCTTATCGAAATGTATTCGGTCTTATGTTGGGATTCTAAGGGTCAAATAATTCCAACAAATTCCACAAATTTCAACACTTTTATTTTCGAACAGTGTTGACCACAATCTATACGTTTCGAATCACATATGTGGAATTTTAATATTTAACAAAAAAAAGATAGGAGAAAGAAACAACCCTCATTTTAATAATCAAACACGAAACGATCTAATTTTTTTCGCCCGTCCTCAATGATGACAAATTACATTACTCAGATATGTACGTTCTCATAGAATTTTCCACGCAACACTGTCACTATTTGTATGGAGAAAGATCAGGAAAAATGTCAATGTTGAAAAAAATCTAATTTTTTTTATTGTATAGTCGAAAATATAAAGACGAGCCTAAAAATTTGGATCGTGCTAATCTCTATTGAAGATCTAAAACATGTTAATCAACATACGAATTTTCATGGAAATTAGAAAAATACAATGTTAATCGTTCTATGATAAAATCAAGTTTATTTAAAAGACTAAACGAAAATCTAGATTAATCTAAAAATGGGCCAATGGGAGAGGAAGAAACATATAATTTTGATGATAAATTAGGCTCAACCGGCAACTATTGATTTTTGCCCCCTAAATATTCCTAGTTTCTATTAATTAGCAGGCGATTTGAAACAGGATTTATAGGATAGTCTATAAGGAATATTTTTGCAAGATTAGAAATCCGTAATTCGCTGGGAAATTGTTGAAAACCCGCTTTAATCTGATAATATCGCGATTTTCACCAATCGAATATAAACGTAAAACTCTCAAGTGTGACTGGAAGATACAATTTGCCCGATAATTAAAAAGAGCTGCCATAATAACTAGGAATATTTAAATAAAACGCTCGGTATAAATTTCTAATTTTTAGTCCCCGGATAATAAAAATAATAAATAAATTTTAGATAAAAGGAAATTTAATGGTAACACTGTAGTTTTGTGGACAAAACCACGGCCATTATGTAATGATTCAACCATATGACGTCTCATGAAAATTCTGGTTTTGTTGGTGTTTCGTTAAATTAAAAACATCTGCCACCAAAATTCTAACATTATAATTGTTTAATCAATAATTTAATTATAAAAGGAATCTATTTTTTTATACCTTTAATTATAAATAATTGTTATTAGTTGACCTAAATATTAACAATTTCCTTCAATATATAACAGCAATTTAGATCAGACGTGGTTTCGATATTGAGGAAGTCTCGTAATTATAATAGAAATTCAATTTTAATGTAAATATTGACTAGGATAGATACGATAAATAATACATACAATACATAAATAATAATCGGGAAAACGGCAACGTAAATTGACTAAATTCAAATCTCTATTTGTTAGAATTTCCACAGATTATTTGTTGGTTCTTTTCGTATTTTCTTTCTTTCTCGACTCAAATCTTTTTTTGTTTGTTTTATCAAAAAATAGAATCAAATAATTACTTTCCTATCCTTTTGAACAAAGCAGATACCTATATAAAAAACCGCCCTTTAATCATACCCTAAAATCTTCGCGTTTGATTTAATCTAATTTTGGTGGATGCGCCTTTAATTTTCTCATGATTTAAACAACAATAAAAAATAAATAAATCTTACCTCATCGGTTTGAATAAAGCTTGAAGGTTATTTGGATAATCGATGACTAGTTTTAATTGAGTACCGCCGCTTTTTTGAGCTGAAACAGAAATAGAAAAGCGCACTTAAATATTGTTCATTAATTTTATCAGTAAATAAAGAGGTGGCATTTTATTATTATTGTTGTCATTCGGTCGTATAAGTAAAATAATAGAAACAATAGAGAAGTAGACTAATTTTGGTAACATGGTGCGATCTCTCCATACTAAAAAACCAACATAATACTAGTAGATATAGTAAAAATATTTAAATTTATAAAATCTGATAAGCTTGAAAAACAATTTACCACAGTAGGATATGTTTAGAGTTAAAAGTTAGTCTTTCATAAATTTTATCTTTGGGATAAATAAAATATACGTTTCACTATATGTATGTGTATATACCAACCCCTTTTTACCACTATTTAATATAGAAACAATTGTATTCAAATCCTACCACAATTCGTTCCAATTTAATCCCAGAAAGTGTCCGCAATTTTACGACTTTTCTCTAATTATTTTCAATTTGCATACATCATTCAATTTTGTACACCCTGTATAAACTACGGATTAATTCTATGTGAATATCTTGAAATTTTGCTCTATTTTCAGGCACTTTATCATCACAAAATGCCACATTATCAAACCAAATTCTATTGAAAACATTATTAGAAAGTGAATTGTTTTTGTTTTAACCGGTTTAAATCATTTTTTAAACTAATGCGTCGTAAATTCTGGGACAGACTGTAACGTATCTAATATATCAATGAACTTTGAGCATTTCCTTGTTCTAATTGCGTATAAACAAGTCGGATGTTTGATTTAAAATAGAGAAAATAGTAGAAATGTCATTTAAAATGCAAGTTAGGGGCGATTTGGAAAATATTTGAACATTTTAGCAAAATTAGACTTTTGTAGTTCATTGGAAAACTGTGAAAAAAGTGAAAAACATCGCGATTTTCACTAACCGTATATGGACGTAAAAAACTCTAGAATGATTAGAATGAGTTTTTCTCCATTTCTCATAATTGGATCTCGGAAAATCTGGAAAATTTGCTATTGAATGAACGAATGAATGGTTCATTGGTAGCTCTCATTGTATATTTTTTAATTTCCCTGAAAGTTAGGGGCGATTTGGAAAATATTGGAACATTTTAGTAAAATCAGAACTTTGTAGTTCATTGGGAAATTGATGGAAAATCGCTTCAATCTNTCACGCAATCAAAAAACTATAACATCGGATAATTTTGACAAAACGATATAGTTTTTTGATTGTATGACAAAGTTTTTTGGACTCTCATATCTCCATGGCAAAGTCTGCAGCGAAAGGTTTTTAGAGATATTCTTCTTAAATCATTGATTTTAAACGAATTTTATCTTAAATTTACGCTAAATTCTTGTCTTTCAATTTGGACTTACTACAATAAACAAATTTCTATTATCACATATCCAAAACACTTTGGTATGGAAACATAGGAGTCCAGAAAACTTTGTCACACTTACAATAAAAAAACTATATCATCATATGTCGGATAATTTTGACAAAACAAAAGAACAATATAGTTTTTTGATTATATGACATAGTTTTTTGGACCCCCATGCCCCCATGGCAGTTTTTTAGACATGTGATAATAGAAGTTTATTTTACTGTAGTAAGTTAGCACAAAAATTTTTCCTCAATCTTATTATGAAATAGTGAAGAAAATTAAACAGTTAGATTGATTCTAATATACAGGGTGTTCCGGTTATTGTTATTAGTGTTAAACTATGAAGAATGGACGATGCAATAATAATTGCATCATCTATTCTTCATAGTTTAACACCTTCAAAACCACAGGTTAATATTGTATCATTTTCTAAATAATAAAATTCAACGTTATTGCATTATAATAAAATTAAATATTCTGCACTCGCTTTTACTACCATCTTGAATAATTCAAGTGTCGACTTGAATGGATGAGGATGATAAATCCAGATCATGGCACATTCACTGTTATAACCAACACCAACTAAACTATCCACCTTCTCATCAATATCGGATATACATCTCTCTCATGGATTTTCTTTTCCCGTTTTGTCTTTATACCGACATACAAAATACACTATGTGTATATAGCAGTATAGATCAGAAATTTCTACATTGAGTTGACTTTATGGAGATACATTGCTGGATAAATGATAATTTTAGTCTATATATTTTGGTATACATACAATACATGTATCAGTGTTTATATAGGAGATAGTGCAAATGCATATATAGCCGGTCGGATGGTCGTAATGTCATAAAAACTAATTAAGTTTCAACGGAGGAAACACTAAACTGGCTCATTCAGTCTAAATTGGCTGTATTGATTTTTCGGTTAAAACACACAACCATACAGAAAAAAATTTATACTATAGTTATTCATTTTTTGCTAAATCCCATAGAATTATAACACCAGGCAATAATTAAGCGAACTTAATGGGAGTTTAAGTTTCATGACAGATTTTTGAGGCAATAAGTCTTAAAGTAAGCTGCTCTTATCGATAAAATTCGCAGTGTAAATAAAAATTGAGTTGAACTTTGGGCAATGATTTTGTAATTTGAGAGAAATTGTACCAAAATTATTTTTCATTTCTACCAAAACTTTCAAAGATTCATTTTGAACTTTGTTCCAACTCAAGTTCTCATATCGATATTGTTTCGATCTAAAAATAACGAATTTAGTGGTATTTGTTAGAGACTTTTTGTAATAGTAGTCGAATTCTGTGTTATTAATTATCATATTCGATCATAGTTTTTATATTTTCCAATACGACTAAATCTCCACCACGTGTGGATAGAAAATCGTTTGAAAAATAACTGTTTGTATTAAAGTGAGGTAGTTTGAAAACATTGGGGGAGAAAAACGAATACCAGTCCATTTCAACAGTTGCCACAAATACGTACCAGTAATTACAGTTCATATACATGCATATATAACTTTGTATTGACTTTTTTTTATATATTTTTATTTATTCCAATTCAGTTACATTGCTTTTATTATTCATTCAGATTGTCATCAATCACAAAAAGACCGTCCACCACATCGTGGACGTGCAAACGCCGTCAACTTTCAATGAAAAATGAACTTAACGACCGAGATTATTTGAAATAAAACTAATGATAAAATTCTGTACAAATTAATGTTATTATGTACTAGTGACAGAAAGTATGAAAAAAAAGAGGAAATATATTTATTTTACAGACAAATAAAAAATTGTAACAAATCGAATGTCGTTCAGGGTAGGAATTTTGATGAATCTATCCATTGATTGATTTTTTTTGTGTTAAAAATCCACCAAAATCTCAAACAATACGAGAAAATCGGATAGCTGCCGGTGAGATAGAATTAGGATGTTCGCGTTGAAATTGAAGGGGATGAAACCAGAGACGGTTCCAGTTATGCGTTTTTGAACAGAACGCTATTTAAACATTTGGGCTAAAATTTGTAAAGATTTTCATTACATTCCATGCAGTTGAGTCTTGGATAGACGATTTCTCCTCTATTTTTTACCCTAAAGTCAAGCATAATAGCCCGTTGGAAGGAGTACTTTAAGCTACACGGATCTTATTGTTTTGGGAAATTTTGTAACTTTGATTTTAAATAATGATAATTATCAATTTTTAAAGAAAAATTTGAATTTTTTTGTTAGAAAAACTCCTCTCCGTTTGATGGGTCTTTGAAAATGGGCCTTAAATATTATCAATTCTATCCAACCATATTTTACGATAACATCAAAGTATTCGTTCTTATAAAAGATAAGTGTATGCATATATACATATAAGAACGGAAAAGCTGCAAAGATGAATTTTTCGTTAAAGAATAAATCCCATAGATTTTCCCTACCGATGTTGTGCTAGTTTACATTGTAAATAAATATACAGGTTTCGAATTTTCCTATGCAAAACGTAAAGGATAACTGGAATTGGTAATGAGTTTATTACTATAGGTTAAGGTATTATTCACACCTGTGCCTATATTAGTGTATTTGTCTATCTATATATGTACCTATTCCTTTTCTGTGTATGTGTGTAAGCATACAAAACGGCTGACTAATTATCAACCTAACGTTGACGGTGTTAATTGCATTATAGATCATTTGTGGAATTTCCACATTTATCCAACCGAATTCTATCTAACATTATTATTATTACTATTACTAACACTATACCCTTCTGCATCCCTTGGTGATTCTTCTATGTGTTTCTACCAACATACAGACAAACATAGACAGACATATACAAGGGAGTTTAAGGTCTTTGGGGAATATTGTAGAAAGGAAGTAGTCCCGTCAATTTAAATACAACGAAACTAGAAGTAGATACAAATAGAATAGAACAAATTTAGAAATAATTATTACTAGTTTATCAAAATTTACTTACACACATGATTAATAGGTTCCGTTGCCATTTCCTTTAATAATTCTTCAACTAGTAGACTATCTTCTGGATAGAGTTCATGTTGTGAGATGTGCAAATGGAATTTCTCCAACCCTGTCATATTGTCTCTGAAATAAAATCAAAAATTTATTAGTCAAGTTGAATTAAATCGATTATAATTAAAACTATATAGTTTATTTTTCGCTTCTGTATCTTGGAGAAATTGAAATGTGACTAGTTATTCGCCTCCTCAACTGTTCTAATTTTATCTTAATGTTATCCTAATCTTGTGTATTTTGGAGAAATTAAAATGTGCCTAGTTATTCGCCTCCTCAGCTGTTCTAGTTTTATTATAATAGGTAAGCGCTTGTGTTGCTGTATTTATTCACTTAAAAATGCGTTATTCTATACAGTTTTATTTAGTTTATGGTGGAGTTTATTAAATTTTTCATGTTGAGTTGATGGGAATGTGAGAAGATACGTAGCCAAATTACTATTTCTAAAATGTTTAAGTAACATATACAGTTACAAAGAGTTAGTCATCTATTATCATATAATCAAGAGAGAGATAATTTTAAGATACGACAATTCTAGTACTAGTAGTTTTAGTAGTAGAAAGACTAATTAGTTCCCAACTACAATATACAGTCAAGTTGAATTTCTCGATATGTTTCACTAGTAATTTAGAACAATGTTAGAGAATCATTCTGTAATATATTGAATCGTCAGAGAGAGTTTGTATTAACAAAATAAATTGATTTAATCCGAAACCAAGAAAACCAAACTACCAATATTTCATAAACAAGAAGGGATGTGGTTAGTAAAACCGTTTCAATTCCTTTATTGAATTTATTACAGGACTCTTGTTAAATAACCGACAAGAAACGTTATTAATAATAATAACAACAACAAAAAACACTACAAAGAATAATATAATAGAAGTCAATATTCGAACCTCTACAATTTCCTAATATAGAAATCAAAATAGACAGGAATAGATATATGTTATAAAGTCATGCATACGAATTCCCTATAATATGGGAATATATTTCCAATATCACTATAGTTGTCGTATACCTTTGGAATTGTAGATAAAATAGGATCCACAAATTTGAACGTATATCGTAGAAAATGGGTAAGACAAAGATAATTGCATAATCTATAGAGATAATGCTGATATTTTGACCTAACCCCTCCACTTCATCTAGGAAAAAACCACCATTCTACCTTCATTATCATTAAAATACCTCTCAAACATCATTTATCATACATACATATAAAAGATAGTTATCTTATCAGTAATGATAATGGTAATAAGAATAATAGGATAGGTTGATTGAAAATTCATGTACCTAATTAGATCTTTTAAATTATTGTTCTTTATATTCTTCTACGATAAAATATAAAAGACATTGTAATTTTACTGATAACGATTTATCATCATGATATTAGTAACGTCATTTGTACGTTTACCAATTTCGGTCGAACACGAACATGTAATTAAATTATCACTGTTATGTGTACTGTCAACAAAGCACACAGTGTTTATGTGTTGGTGTGTTGATAAATAATTTTGCCTATTTATTAACGCCAGTATTCATCAATGTTCGTTCGTTCGTTGGTTGGCTGGTTAGAGAGGAAAATAACATTAAATAACCACAGGATGATGAGTGTTAATCAAATTTTTGTCCATTTCTGTACGGGATTTTTTTTAGACTCTTTGTAAAGATTCAATTTATTTGAGTAGTTACGGGAAAAAATCGTCACTATCGTCTACTAAATCGCAAAAAAAATTGGCATTTAAAAAGAAAAAAGACCAACACAGGATGTGGAAATGGTGGATGCGCCGGGCGATTTCTCTAACAAGCGAACATCCCAGTGTCCCTCTTCGATTTTAATAGAATTTGAAGTTTATAACAATTTTCAAAGTTCTAGATGTACAACCAACGCTTTCTATTATTTTCAACTCTGTCTTTGATTATTTCAGCAAATATGCGAAATTATGGGGCAGTTCGCATTCGTTTGCAAATTTCGTTCGATTGATTTATGAGAAATCAGCGAATCAGTCGAGAGACAATCAAATTGCCCTTCATCGAGCCAATCGTACATCTCGAAACTGTTAGAATGTTCATATTCGAAAAACTTGATCTTTTTGGGCGCAATTTTTGGAAAAACCAAATTAAAACTGGCTTGGCTCTCTAGCCTTAATCTTACTGGATCTAACTATACGTGTTTTATTACATTTTATTGATTATGGAGTGAGTAAAACGTCGGATTATCAACATACTTTTTTGTCGAAAATGCGATTTTTCGCAGTTATGAGAAAATTCAGTCGGATTTCTCAAATTTCTGTCTGAACAGATTTGTATTTTCATCGTTTTCGAGAAATTTACATGTTAGCATTTACTTCGAGCCTTAAAAGTACCCCATTTGAGATCCAGCGATTAGAAAAAAAAACATACATCTCTTAGGTTTCAACGGAGAATTTCATTAAAATTGGAGAGGACCACCTGGAAATGTTTCCTTGTAAATAAAACGATATAAATCACATAAATCGAATGGGGACATTTAATATCCTTAAATTATCCTTATAATTCACCCCTATATGATTTCATCTCTCATACAAGTGGTAACGGATTTAATTTCCGTCGATCTCAACATATGTTCCGTTTACTATCTATCTCAACGAGGACATTAAAAAATATTCCATTTTAATACCAAATAATTGTCTGTTTCAAGAAGAAATTACGGTATAATGATAACGAAGCTTTAAATTTTATTCAAGAAAATAGCACTGTTGATAACACAGAGAAATTGTGGAATGATTATAACGAGAGTAGAGGTGAGAACGATAAAATTTCTTGATGATTCTTCTTTTAAGAAATAACGACTGTCGTGCATAAATTTCGTAAAAGAATCGTAACATAAGGTGTACGAGTTGGGGGTGGTGTTCCGTTTATAAAACGGACGGTTGAAAAATAAAACGTGATGAAGTGGAAGGATCCTTTAATTATCATAATTTTTCTCTGATAATTGTCTTGGTAAATATTAAAATGGAAATTTCATTTCTAATATATAAAATTCATTTAATTTTCAATTCAATAAAACTAAATCTAGCCGTATTCAATCTTGATAGACGTTACACGTAATTATTTTGCGTCAGAACGACGACCACCACCGTTGGTATCTGACACCTAAAACGACAATGGCGGTGTTTGTATAGGCGGTTAGTTGTAGTAGTGGTAGTGGCAGTAACAATCGTTTTAATGTTATTGTCGACTAAATTAGAAGCGACGGAGTTAATCAACTGCGGCTAAAGACGGATTAAGAGTATAATCAAATATCAATTAACACGACCGAACCATATGAAAAGAAAATGCTAGAATAGGGGATGGTGGTGGTTATATTAATAGATAACCACCTCTAACTCTACATTAATACTTAAAGATAGATAGAGAAAGGGATGGTGAAATGTACAGATTAAAAGGTGGTTAAATTTTATCCGTATCGTATAAGTTCTGACGACGCCATATTCAAATTTAATTTATTATTCCATTATTTTTAACGGAACAGTTAATTTATTTAGCGTTCTAGCAAAAGTTTGTAATTCGAATTTTAATTGTTCGATTTTTACAACATTAAAAGCGAAAATGAAAAGGGGGTGAACTGTTTGAATATAACGACTATTACATCTACCACATTCTCACCTTTTAACTTAATTAATTAAACTGTAAAAATTGTCCGATTTTATAACGCGATTTTCTAGTTTTTCCTAAATAATTGGAGAACAAATCCGATTTATTTGCATACACGGGTGCTGAATTCAAAGTTTACACCTACTAGTCGTGTTAATTGACGAATAATTGAAAAAATATTTTAAGGATTTATGAGGGGGTCTGTGACGATTATTTTCTTAAAATTAACTCATCGATGAACTGTGCATGTAAATTGACTTAGAATAACTTGACGTTACGCGTATCTCTGTATTTCTCGGATAAAGCTAAGAATTGAAATGTCACTAGTTATTCGCCTCCTCAGTTTTTTTGTTTGTGTTACCATATTTGTTACCTTAAAAATTAAGTCGAGCATTCCTGTAGAGGATGGATGGTGTAATTACCATCCAGTATGACTAATTAAAACAGTAATTACACCAATTTGAGGTGAGAATATCGAAACTAATTGACATTAGAAGCGATAATTTTCAACACGACATTTGATCTTTGAAATTTTCTTTATTAAAGTTTGTGTAATTTTGTTGCAAACAATATACATTATAAAATTTTACGTACAACCATCACGTTTCTATAAATTCTTTTAAACCGGATATTGTCCGTTGGTATTTTCTTCAAAATTTATCTACCATTAATTGTAATAATTTTGCAGTATAAATAAATTCAAGACGGAAAATAAAATCGAGAATAGAGAGGGTTCTGTGCGATTTTGTCGCAAATAATTCACATGGAAAGAAAGAATCTGGCCGGCCATCGTTTATCCTGGAACATTTGAGTAAAAGATGTTGTAGGACCCGAGAAAGGTCCAACTCAGCATCGATAAAACCTTTATAATCGCAACGACAGTACATAAAATCGACCGCAATCGTTGCGAAAAAACGATCTTGTACGTAAAATTATAGTGATTTTTAAGTTTTTTTAAAATTTAAATTGATAATGAAATGGGCCCCAATGCGACCAACCATCTGTCAACCCTACCTGGTTGTATTAGTTTAGATGAGTTCAGGGATGGTGGCAGTCTTCCTTTACAACAGAAAGCTATTAGAATTAGTCCCCCAACATTACCAACTGTTTTAACATTAATATTCTACTGTCATATTGTTATATTGTTGGTAAAACAATGTTGAAACTTTATTATTATTAATCACGTATTAATTTGACTTTTCTAAAATTTTAAGTGACTTCTAATTAAGCGTCTTTTACTGGGTTATATTCAAATCAAATGTATTCAACAGTTGATTCGTTGATGTAAAAGTTTTGTTACAATTTTGATAGAAGTCATTTTTTTTTTGTTAAATATTAAATGATTTTATTAAATTTCCAACATTTCAGTACAGACACAATAAGAATGATGAGGGTTTTTTGTTTAACAACAACAAAAACTACCCGGGATTTGATAATAACGGCACAAATTAAACTTTTGTTTTCTATATAAAATACAAGTCATATATTAAATAGAACACACTAAATTAATTTAATTCTCATATAAAAGCTTAAGTAAATTTCGTATTGTAGTAGGAATTTTTACTGTATTTCAAAGGAATATTAATCAAACGGTCTTTGATCAGTGGATAAACTTAATTATAATTTACAAAAGAATACATAAATTATTATCATTATTATTATTGCCAGGAAATTGATAGTGGAAGTGTGTATTTTATCAAAATCTACAAGTTTATAGCAGTCAAGTCGATATTATTAGATTACTAACTAAGGGCCCCCCTTGCGTAGATTGTGGTGATCGTTGAAGTTTCCAAATATATGTGTGTGTGGCTCTGTGTATGAGTGAGTGTGTTGTATAACAACAGCCTTGTAAAGCACTCAGCGTTTTAAGCATCGCTCTGGGCGTCGTCGACAACTACTCCCCATCGACAGATTTTCGGTATCCAAATGCGGTTCCGGTTTCTATAAAGGGACGTCACACAGCACGGCCACCTGCCAGCCTTAACGTCGTTCTATACACATTATAATAGTCGAGTAGTGTGTGTCGAATTGACGACGACGACGACGACGTCAACGACAACGATGACGACGCCCCATCAATGTTTGACGAAACATGAAAATTGTGTTGTTAAAGCGGCAGCAACGACGCCAGAAAAAATCGAATTTCCTTTTCGATCGGATCCTTCCATGGGGAAGGGAATGTATTTTTATATTTTTTAGGGGAATTTAATCAACTCCGATAATTCTACATTTTGTTAACTTTAGAAATTGTTTAGTTTCGAAATTTGTGGATTGACTAAAATCATGAACTTCTGTTGGGAAAGTTAAAAATAAACCACCGCATATATACACATAGAGATGTTTAAATTTAAGACAGGCAATCAAAACTAAATAATAAAACATATACCCGACGACACGATATAAGGAACTGGCTTATAAATCAAATTATTTCATGATAGTATTCGATGAATTACATGTGTTTCACTTCAGACTATAAGTTATTGCCCTTATTTGGAGAGTTATTTGTATAATATTTCATGGGTTTACAGTAGAATCATTTTGGTAAAATTTTGGCCTCGTAGGGACTGCCATAGGAATATACGGACCCAATTATAGGGCATCTATAGCCTTAAGAAAATTTCCTAGAGATGTGCGCCAGAGAATGTTTAGAAAGAAACCGCACGGGTGCGCAAATATACTTTTTGACTGACAGCCAGGCAGCATTGAAAGCTCTAAAGACTTTGAGTCAAAGACCGTCTGGGAGTGTCGTCAATTCCTGAAACGGCTGGCAAGGCGCAATAAATTTACCCTAGTTTGCGTGCCAGAACATCAGGCAATAAGAGGCAACGAACTGACAGATAAACTCGCAAAGGCAGATGGTGAGGCTCAATTTGTAGGTTCTGAACCGTTTTGCGGGCTAACTAAAACCTAATGGGGGAAAGAGATCTGCAGATGGGAAAGGAGCAATAAAATGCTCCACTGGAGGCAAACTCCGGGAAGATATTCATCGACTACTCGCCTAAAAATACTAAGAAGCTTCTCGACCTTTCGAGGAACGAATTAAGACTCCTTACGGGGCTTCTGCTCCGTCAGATATCAGCTCAAAAAACTGGGCTTAGTTGACAGTGAACTGGAACATGAAACCTCCGAGCAAATATTATGTGAGTGCGTAGCGTTGGCGCACAATAGGCTTACTCACCTTGGTGACACAATTCTGTCACTTGCTGAGGTACAGAGCAGGTTTCCCAGAGAGATAATGAATTTCGTAAAGAAGATATCCTTTCTGGGACAGTAATAGGAACAGGGTTATGAACAATAGATCAGAATGGTTGCAGTTCGGTAAGGCTTAGTAGCCAATCGACCCAGCTAAACTAACTACGTCAAATGACTTAGAATGACTGGATGATGATCCCAACATTGATTTTGTTCATTTCTCTCCATTTTATTCTGGAATGTAATGGAGAAAAATGGAAAAAAATGTTGGGAGCATCCTTTTGAAAATCACAACATTATTAGACCAACTTCACGATGAACTATAGAGTCCAAATTTTGCTAAAATAATCTCCAGAAATCCTCATATAAATCTTTGAAATATTTTACAAATTGCTCGCCAAATAAGGGCCGTTGCCTTAAGTACTTATGGTTATGAAACACACGGTATCTAAGAAAAAAGCTGTTTCCGTAAAACGACCAAGTTTTTTGTTAAACATTTTTATAAAATAATTGGACCTATTAATCAATTTTTTGGTGGTTCGATAGACAAATTGTCTGATCTTTGATCTGGGTGGTAAATTTTTTTGATTTTTTCATATTTTCTACCCCACAAAAATTCTAAATTTGTTAGTATTTAAAGTGTTTACCATATAAATAGCACTTGAGTTTGCAAATTTACAGGCGGATTATAACCGAGCGGATTCTTTTTGAAATCTCAACTTGTACGAATCTTAAAGAGATTTAAAAAAGCTTTAAAATTAACTACTTTGATCTCACCCCAATAAATATAAATATGAATGATAAAAATAATACTTAACGTTGAAAATTACCGAGGATTTAATGTGCGCAATACCATAAATCACAAATTTCAATCATTCCTTGTCATTAATTATTTAGAAACTTACCTGATTAATATCTGTTTCAATTCGCTAATAGTTGGATTATTTGAATAATTCAAATCGAATTCAGCACTTTTCTGTAAAACTGGATGTATACGATCGATATCGGTACGGTGTTTTTCACGTTCATTACTATCAGCCATAAGATAATCCATTAAATCACTAAAATCATCATGTTTTTGATTTTCTATTCTGTTTTTTCGTGTTCCTGTTGTTGTTTGTTGTATTTTATGATTTTCTGTATTTGTTAATTGATTATTATCGATGACAGACGGTGAAATTTCCTTCGATGCATTTACACCACTATAAAAATAAAATCGTTATTAATTTACAGATTTAAATAAAACATTGAAATTGACAGAACAATTAAATTGTAAATAATTCAGCGGTAATTCATTAGTAAAATAATTTAATTATTCTTAACGTAATGGAAATGTAATTATTATTGCGAATAGAATAAATTATGAGCAGAATATGGGCAGGGAATTTCAACAAAATTATATCTCTATTTGTATGCGTTTATGTGAATTAACAACTATAATAAATAGAAATTCCATTTTTATAAACAATAATCGACAATATAATGCCATAATTATTTCAAAATTTGCAAATCATATTCTAGAACTATTCAAATTGCAACAAATAAAATATAAACGCTACTACTGGGCGTTAATTCAATTAAAATATGGCTTTTTTTGTTGAACATTTGTAAAAATAAAAAAAACTCAATCTTTCGCCTCTTTGAATCGACGGCTGGTCTGTTTGCTTTGAATTGTAATTTAATGTTTACATTTGTCTATCTCGTTCTCTCTTGTTTTAAATACAATTTTATTTTAAATTTCAAAACAAATTCGCATTTAATTGAAATTTTCAATGTGTTATGTTTGTTAGAAATAAACAGTCATTTTATCTGTGTGCCTATGATGATGTAAATAAATTCTCAATTAAAACCATTTCGTTTGAAGCATTAATTAGCGTGCAATCGAATTATCAATTAAATTATCTTGATGATAGATTAGAAATGTTTCTCTAACAATGGATTAAAATTAAAACTAGTTCAAAGTCGAAAACTGTAAATGTTGCAATCATTAAACAGAATTTCCAATTTAATAACAATGATAATGACGATAATACAAGAAAATTGACCTAAACAAAATTTTCTAATGTACCTACACGTAAACTATTATGATAAATATTCCAAGTATAGGAACATCCAAAATGTACAACAATTTAATCCACCAGTAGAAGTGTTAATGGGTTCTGACAACATGTCGTAAACAACATTTAAATAAATTTATTGTAATAAACTTGAATATAAAGAAAGTTAATCGAACAGAGAATGAGCACAAGAGAGAGGAAAAATACACTTATTTACAGTGATTTAAATATTAAACCAATAAAGGGGGAATATTTGTAGATTAAAAACTTCAGTTAGGTTTGTTTTTACCCAAAATTTTAGATAAAGCACTTACTGCGTGTACAATTTAAAGATAAATCCCATTATTTTATGGGTAGGTAATCTGGAAAATATTTGGAGCATTTTTAGGGGTCCTCAGAGAAATTTTATCAAAATTTGGACCTTGTAGCTCATCGGAAAGTTTGTCCAAAATATTATTTTGCACAATTTTGCGATTTTCATCAATCAACTACACGAATAAAACGTTTAAAAATGACTCAAAGATCCTCGTAAAGTTGTGTTTGGCATTATTTTTTCATCGTATCTTGAAACTATTCGAAAAATTGCTTTGGCAACCAATATGAATAAAAATGGCATGTAAAAAAGCCAAAGTCATTTTTAGTTGTTTTATGTATCCAGTTGATTGATAAAAATTGCGACATTGTTCTTGTTTGACTTTCCAATTTTTGCTAAATTCCTCTCTGGGGATTCCCCTACAAATTTTCAAAATATTTTTCAAATAGCTTACCAACTATTTTTAATTATACCGCATGTTCTACTTAAATATTCCTAGCTCTAATGGAAACACCCATTATTTGATGAGCATTTTAAAAAATAATTCAAGAATCTAAAGGGGGTCCTTGGAGATCATTTGAGCAAAATTTGAACCCCGCAGCCCAGGGGAAGTTGGTCAAAAACACTTATTCAAGAATCAACGCGAAGTATTCCTACCTGTTCCAGAATAAAATGGAGGAAAACCAATAAAATCAACATTAGGAGCATATTTAAGTCATTCTAAACCATTTAATGGGTGTAAGCGGTTGTTTTGACCAACTTCCCGCTGAGCTGCGTGCTTCAAATTTTGCTCAAATGATCTTCAGGGGGTTCCCTATAAAATATTTTCCAAATCAGTCATCAAATTGTGTTTCTACAAGAGCTGGAAGTATTTAAGTGAAACACGCGGTATATGTACTTTTAAAAGAACAATCCGGTATAGACAATGCTATTAAAGGCGATTAATTTTGCGCTACAATTTTTTTATTAATATCCTAATAGCATATTTAACTAGTGACGTGTACAACCCTTATATTTAGACAAAATAAAAAATATGGGAAACTTATTTCCTTCAGAGGTATAGTAAATCAACACAGATTAAATAAACGGCAAGCACCTAACGCGTTAGGGGGAAAATAACAAGAAACACGAAACACATAATCTTAATGCAACTTTATTACAACTCATAGAGTATACAATATTGTAAGTATTGTTATAGTAATGTTTGTAACATGTTTCCTATCGAAAATACTCCCCTATAGTCTCTTATTATGTGTATAATAAATTTATACATTTTCAACAGAATGATACTAAAGTTACATTGACGAAAACAAAAAAACTCTCTTCATTAAGAAGACTCGTTTTAAGGGTGCAAAATATTAAATTATCTCTATATCGTACATGTAACTTTATAATGAACGTCAGTCGAGTATTCGGGAAAATATATGAATTTTAGTCGATTTGTTTTGATTTACGTTTCGTTAATTTACCAATGTAAAATCTATTAGAATTTATACTTGTAAATTATTTTAATATTCTATCCTTTTACATTATTAATAACCTTAACCTTTTAACGGTAGCCCTTTGCGGACTTGATAGAGGTTACTAATAGTTATGAATTTCACTTATTTGTATCAGGTATTTATAAATTCAGGAAATAACCCTTTAAGAAATTTTTAATTAATATTGAAATTATGTATAGTGCTTTTAATTATCATTAAATAATCATTTAGAATAAAATAATTCTTGTTCTGTTAAGAAAAAAATGATAACAACTAGGAAAGACTTTGAAAAATTCTCAACATGACGATAATTACAAGTAAGTGAAAGGGAACATTCACATATGTGTATTGCAATAATGCTATTTGAATGTCGTCTATATTTATGTCTAAACACTCGTAATCATTAAAATACAAAAGTGTCGAATAAAATGGAACAGTTTGTATATTAGAAGGAAGTTGGTTAATTTAATTTGTCTTTTTCGGATGAAAAGTTGATGTTATCTTTCAATCTACTACAAACATACATTGGAATTTCTTTCACAATTTTAGGGCAAATCAAAGGTTGACAAATGCGAATCGACAGCAATGATAATATTCTCATCAAGAACTTTCAACCAGTAGAACAATTTTTCACATTCTATTTCCACTCGGAATTTTTTGTGTAAATTAGAAATAAAGACTATACAGGGTTTTCCACCTCAAACTGGATAGTTTCAATTGTGATTTGAATATTTTATAGTTTTGTGAGTAGTCATTGAAGAGAATTTTAGTAAAGTTTCGGCCTTGTAGTCCAATCTTTACTTTTACGTTAAAATACAGCAAATGCAGTTCATTTAAAAATTGATGGGGTAAGTGATAAGTGATAGTGATAGTGATAGTGACCAAGATATCAATGAAGATTCTTTTCAAAAAGTTACAAAAAGCAAGTTTCTTTGCGTTTTTTTCAGATTCTGCTTGTGAAGAATTTCCAAAAATGTTCAATGTTTTCGTTTTACTCAATTTTGTAATTAAATATCTATAATTATTTTTCTTCATAAACATCCATTGTTAATGATAGAATAACTGGTAAATTTGACTTTCAAAATAACTAAATACAGAATTACCTCCAATAATTTCATGTTATGTTTATCGTTGTTATTATTATCACTTTTTGTGGTAAAGTATAATGCGTAATTTCCTTCCATATACAGGATGATTCACAATCAACGTCTGCTCATTGAAAACTGATGGAAATTTATCGAAATTTTATTATAACCGTTGTTCTTCCAATTTCTTTATAAGATTAGTGCAGTTTATTTTAAATAGAACAATAGTTAGATTCTTGCTAAAAGATCAACATTTTGAATTCTAATAAATATTTATGTTAGATTGCAACAATTGTTAACCATGTAGCTAATTTTTAAAGTCCAATATCTTTGGAATTGTGTTTCTTTTCAATAATAATACATTTTATAATTTTACATTTAGATTCTGTCAATTTTAAATAATGTTTGCCCTTCTACAGTAACCTCAAAGCTATAAAATTCGAGAAAATGACATTATTTTAGCTATTTGAATTTTAAATTCTAAACCATCAGCGAGAAAAATTTTCTAATTTAATACCAAATATAAAACAAAATCTGATGAATAGTAGCGGCGTAACGGAAAACCTCAACCGCAACGAAGTATAAAAACTCCCTCTTCAAAGGAGCTACACGGGCCAAATTTATACCAAATAATCCCCAAGATCCTGCTAGAAATCCTTCAAATGGTTCTCCAAATAATATAAATTTCTATATTGAAGATTTAATTTTAGCTCACTTAAAACGTAACAAGCGATTTGGAAAATATTTTGAGAATTTGTTGGTCAAAAAACGTTCGTTTCTGACCATGTCGCAATTAAAAAAAATAAATTACACATGCCAGATGATTTAAAATGGCTAAATAATGCTCCCAACGTTTTCTCCATTTATTCTGGTATGAGAAGAAATATTTCATTCCAGAATGCAATGGGAAAAAATGTGGGGAGCATCTTTGAGTCATTTTGAGTAATTTGAGGTGCTCAAATCGTTTTCAAAAATCGCAACATTCATTAAAACGAGTGTTTTTGGCAACTTGTCGATGAGCTAGGAGTACCAAATTTTGGTAGAATCATCTCCAAAAATCCTTGGAATATTTTGCAAATCGTCCGTGACATAATGGGACTTGCTATACTTTTAAGTAGAAGCTCAAAATATTTCAAGAAAAATTCAATTCAACTTTGAGGCCGCTTCTGACACTGAACCTCTACTAAATTGGAGCCTCTACTATCCAATTAGAACTGAAACATCCTATAATTTGGAAATTCTATCTAAAAATGTATCAACAAACGTAGATTTTGCAAATTAAATAAAAATAACCTTGCATTAATGATCCAACATTGTGTTGAAAATCGTATAAATAATAATCTAAAACATGTAATTTGCCAACCAATAGAGATGTTTAAATTTTTATTTTTGTTATTTTCTGTAGAAAATCTGAAATTTATTTTTAAATAAAATACAAATTATAATAAGATAACATTACAACTTTTCCATAGATAACATTTATTATTACATCAAAGATGATAACCCTTAAAATTCATATATAATACTGCTATACTCTTTATACAAAACAAATAATAAATGTACCGTTTCCATTTATAATAATTGGCTATACAAATAGAGAATGGTTCATAATAGATGATAATTGTACTAATTATTGCAATAATATAAACAATTAACATACCTATGTGTCTTCTGTAAGAACCTCTTCCGGAAGCTGTTATACGCCGATCCCGGTGCCTCTTCATTATGAACATATTTAACACGTCCATGTGATGGTACTAAATGTTTACCACTTATACCGAAATCCATTTGTATATCTAACACTAAGAAAAACGTAAAAATTACAATCATAACAGCCACCCCAACAACAAAACGTTCTTTGACCTTCTTCAAATTGCCACGAAACATTTCGATGCGATACAAATAATTGCACAAATTATTTTTAATTTTATTAATATCACTTTTATTATTATTATTGTTATTGTTATTATTAGAAATTGTTAACTTTGCATTTGTTGTTTCCTTTTTATCGAAACGTTCATCGTCTGGTGGTGGTGAATATTTCAATTTGACACGATTCGAATGTAACGATGGTTGTTTACTGACTGATGCTACATCAACATGTTTATTAAATTTATTATCAATGTTGAACGTTGGCGAGTTATCATTTGGTACATTAGCGATCCTCTTTGGTTGTATTCTATATCGAGATAAAAATATTTGTAAATTTTACATTAACGAAACAACTTGGGGATTTTTTACCTTTGTAAGTCTATTGCAAGAGATCGTTTATTTGGCTTTATTCCTTTTCGTTCTACAATTGTTTCTTCAATTGAATAAACTTTGCTATCATTTACAGGAGGGCAATCTTCATGAAAATATCCTTCCGATCCATAGAGAGTTGTGTACTTGTTTTTGTTCTCTAGATAACGCCTTGCTAGAATTATTGAATTTTCTGCTGATTTTACACGTATCGTGTTGTTCCTGTTGTTGTTGTTTAAGTTGGCTGCACCGGTTTCTGTACATGGCAGCCTGTCGTTTTTGTGTTGGTATCCCTCCAGGTTACCTTTTTAAAATTCAAACGCTATCTGAATAGTTTCTGTAATAATAAAACATTAAAATAAATAGACTGCGATTTTTTTCTGTAAATACATCGTTAGTTTCAAACAACATTTTAAAACTTATTTATTTCTACTTTTACAGATTTAAAATAGAATTAGAACTTGAATATAAGTTGTAACAACATTTTGAATAATTTTAAAGCCATTTATTATAAGTTTTTTGCATTGCAGTATGAAAACTTTCTATCATTTGTAAATTTACTCTAAATAATAATGATTATTGTGGAGAAAATCTAATGAAAAACTACGTAATCGCAATTGTAGCGTTACAATTTTAGAAAATATCATCTCGATAAAAAAATAAAAAGAAAACAATCAATTTGTATAAAATTATCCACCTCAAATTGGAAACTTTTCTTAGCTTGGCTTTAAAAAACAGACAACTCGATAGTTCGAATAAAACGCGTTAGACTTTCCTGTTTCTGCTTTCGTAACTGCAAAATTTAGGAGTTCTGTTTCTGTTTAGCGTCCCCAAATTGTCCATTTTCAATTATCGATAATTCCATTGTTTGATAAAACGTTGCAACGAATACAATACTATTAAAAAGCGTATTTCAAGGAGTATCTAAGGCCTTTTTTGGAAAATGCCGTTTGAATTCTAAGTCGCAGGCGATAATTTTGGAACAAATGTTTTTCTATTTTTTCATATTTCCCCTATAACTTAACAATTTTTCAATGATTCTCTCATAGTATATAGCAGGTTGAAAGAGCTTTTCAAATCACTAAGAAATTTTCCATGAGATTAGTTAGTTTTCCGGAAAATTGACTTGAGGGCCAAAATTGGCTAAAACTTAAGAGCCTTGTTTTATTGGTTCAGTCTCCTCTAAAAAACCCATTTTTAATCATCGATATACCACTTGTTTGATGATATCTAGCAACGCGTATAGTAGCACTGGAAATTAGCGATTTTTCAGTAACAGTGCTACATTTAGTGCAATATAGGCAACCAACTATTAACGTGTATTCCACGCTAATAATTGGTTGCCTATATTACACTAAATGTAGCATTGATACTGAAAAATTGCAATTTATCCCATGGCTGTTAGAAAGAATATTTGAATAGAATCTAATCTGAATTTTAATTTCAACAATTCGGAGATTATAGCAAATTGAAAAAGCTCTGTACTTATGTTAGAGATTTTCCAATAAAGCTGTTAGTATTCCGGAAAATTGACGACAAGTTGGCAATATTTGTAACGCTGTTAATTCACGTTTTCCGTTTCTATTTCTGTTATATAAAATTAAATTCAATATCGAGGAATAAGGTTTTCTAAAATTGATTTCTTTTTATTAACAATATAAACAGTTGTCGATTTCCATAGTAAAATCAACCTATAAATTTAGTTTTCGTTCAATATTTGTTTGTTAAAAATAAAATCCATTATATTATCATTATTGTGGATAATTATTATTCTTAATTAAATTTTTCCGTTTTATAACGAACATTGTGATTATAACGAAATTATTCAAATTTTAATTAATCTATGAAATCTCCATTTTAAGACACAATACTCATTATTGTTTGAAAAGTGAATTTTCCAAACAAATTTATAAAATATTTAGAGTAGAATGGAAAATCCATTTACAGCAGAACTTTACATAAATGAATCAAATGAATAATGCAATTGCATTTCATTTGAAGAAAAAATAAATAAAAAAAAAAACGGACACGTTAACTCACAGTATTTCTCTAATCACTTTTCCAATTGAACAAGAAAATAGTCAACAAACGGCGACTATATCAGTTGAAATAATTAAAAAGGAAATTGTTTGCAGATCCGTGCATTTGAAAAGAAACCTTTTATTGTTAATTGCAGAAATAGAGTGAGCAATAATTTTAATGTCACGCAAAAACTATAAGCTTTTTAATTGTATAGAAAATAAGTAAATTCTCAACTTTACACTTAATTAAATATTCCAATTCTGATTGTTTTTTCGCTCTACGATTTTCTTCAGATTAATTTTTAATCGACGCTGATAATTTTGTCGTGTAAATTTTTTACGATCATTTATTTAGCCTTATTTTTTTTTCGTGCTAAAGAGCGTTAAATTTTTCGAAAAGAACGTCTAGAAAGTTTCCTTTTAAAATATTTAATAGTTAACTGATTAAAGTACCTACTGAAATATTTACACGAGTTTGATTGGTTTTGTATTAAATTGAAAATGGGGTGAGTTGATGATTACGAATGAATTTTGCGAGTTGAAATAAACAAGTTTGAATTACAATTTTCAAATAGGAATTCAACGCTTAAGTGAAACGATATGAAAAGGAAAGTTGCAATTTTAAACGTTTCTATCCTCAGCTTTAGTGGATGTAAACGGAGTCATTCTGTGATATTCTCTAACTTTTTGGCAACTGCGAGCTTCTATCTCACTCTACAATTCCATGTATGTATAACTAAAAAGAGAATTATAAAATGTGTGATTGTCATGGTAACGAGTGAGTAACCAACAAAAAAGTTGGAGAATATTACTCTGTTTTTGATCAGAATTTCTAGCTTTTAATTATGAATTTCTTAAACAAAAGTAGTTATATGCATTCTTGTAATCGTAATTAAACTTAAATTATGAAATTTGTGTTTCAAGATTTGTCTCTAGCATCTTTTTTATCGTTTTTCTAACGTAATCTGTGGTAAATATTTGATATATCTATGTAATATTATCATTGTTACACTATTTCCCACATATTTGTTATAAATTACATAATTCAAAAAAAGACCACTTCCTAGAAGATCAGATTCTTACAAAAATCCTACTGTATTACCTAATCTAATTATCAAATTTTAGATTTTTATAATTTATAAGTAATTATACAAAACAATCGTATTGTCTAATATAATTCTCATCTTATTGTTAGAGAGATTTCACTGTATTCGATGACAGATTATTAATTTTTTATCCTTTTATTAATTAGAACAGAAATTTTACTATCTCCTGAAATTTGAACTTTTCTAATCTCATTAACTAAATAATGGGCTATTAAATTAGCAATATGTCTTATTGTTGATTTTATAGTATCGCGTGCAGTTTCACTGATCTATTATCAAGTTTTTTTTGAATTTCTATTCTAATTAAATTTTTTTTTTTAATTATTTATGCATACCTGCAAATGTATATGCAACTATAATGAACACATTTTAGTAAATTATACGCAATAGATGGTTAATGATTACTACAGTAACAACAATTTACCTTTATAATGATAATGATGATGATATCCTTATCACGATTATTACAGTTGAACTTATTGAAAGAAAAACAAGACTGATAATAGATATTTTTATGATAAATGTAGGATAGAAAATTGTACGGAAACAGTTAAATTGAATTAAATAATAGAGAATTTACCAATTAGTTTCAATGGCGACTCGTCGAAATTGCAAGTTTTCTTTTTTTTAAATACAATGCAAACAACTTTTCTAAAATGTTTGCATTTCGTGTGGGTCTAATTGATTGGTAAGATTCATGATATTGCCGAAAACTATCATTTTTTGGTCGACTTGTCAATGACGTCCAACTTTTATTACAATGCTTCCCTGGGATCCCTCTACAATTTCCCCTATCGCTTATTAACTCTTTAAACTGTATACTTTCAAATGGACCACACTGTATGAAGTGGTATTCTCTAACTTTTGAGCGTTATTATGACAATGACATTCACTTTGAATAGAGTTAACTCACTCCCTATACTCCCGCCTTACCTATAATTGAAAAGAAACAACTATAAACTAGCGTGGTCATGGTGATCCCCGCCAAAAAGTTAGAGAGTACCACTGACAATACTTTTTTTGAGGATGTTCTATGCATATTTTCGAATTTCACGTTCCTAGCTCTAATCAGATAATTTGATGAGCGATTTGAAAATATTTGAAGGATCTATAGTAGGGTCCTTGGAGATCATTTTACCAAAATTTGACTCCTTAGTTTATCGGGAATTTGGTCAAAAATGCTCCTTTTAGAAACGCCCGTTCCAGAATAAAATGTAGAAAAACGAATAAAATCAATGTAAGGAACATCTTTTGGCTAAGCTACATGGTTCGAATTTGGCTCAACTGATCTTAAGGGGTTTCCTCTTCAAATTACAAATACTAGCTATTACAATAAGAGGTGTGAATATATAAGGGAAACACGCGTTGTTCTTCCGCCGTATGAAACAACTATAAACCAACGTTGTCATGGTGATTGGTCGCCAAAAAGTTAGAGAATACCGCTGGCAATACAATAGTTTTTCTTTTTTGGTATATTTTCTATGTATTATATAAGAATAGCACGAATTTGAGTCACGAGTCGCTACTGGTTAGTTAACTCGAAATTACACTCAAATTCTATCTAATATATAAAGTAATTATAGGTCGATTATTATTATTATTATCATTGTTGTTGTTGTTGTTATATCACGTATTTTTCAAGGCCAGTTGATGAATTATGCCTGATTAAAATATTTATTCATGTTGATACGGTTAATTCCTACCGAAAAATATATTCAAAATACCTAAAATTAAATAAGTTCTCTCATCTTTATACTTATACAGGGTGTATACAGTATTTCAACCTCGTAATGGGTCGTAGATTGATTTATAATTTACTAAATTTGATATTTGTCCGAATAAAGTTACGACGTTACATAACAAAAGTCACCACCAATTACACTCTGTATGTTTGGGAAATATCGTTAAATACTATAGTGAATGAATCAGCCTGTATGTCGTGTAATAATAGAAAAGACACTGGTTTTTATACGCGCCTCAATGTTAATAATTTCAAAATTTAATGTTAATTTCAGCACCAGATTACTTAACTCAATCACGACGTGCTCACTAATTATTTTACACCATCCAATTATTCTACAAGTTAATGAATAAAGAGTTTCGTTCTATTATAAATGACCGGATATACATTATACTTATACACACATATGGTAGATTTTCCTCCATATAATTGTGTTTAATATCCGTTTTCTATTTATATTCAATTTATATTATACGTAATTCGTAAGACTTACAATTAGAATTTCACGAAAGTATACCAGTGTTAGTAAATTATTTCGTAATTATTCTAATTATTTAAATAAATAACAAAATGGAAAAATACAGTTCTGTTATGCTAAATGCATGCTGTAATACGATACGAAAACTGTCTAAAAATACTTGACTGAAACTGAAATAGTTGGCGGTTTCAGCATATAAAACGTTCGACCTGAAACACGCAACAGGTCTAAATATATTTGTTTTTACTGTTTATATAGTTATTTTTTATTTTATCGAATAAATATAACGAAAATTATTTAAATTGAAATTCACGAAATCTCAGAGAATACCATTAAAATTCAATTGTCATCCAGTAACAAAGGAAATAACGAAGAGGCGTACTATTTCCTGTTTGAGATTTTCTATATAAGCCGATAAGGGTAGATGAAGGAGTCACGGGGGGAAGACAACGTCAATGTAATAACAACACAATAACAACAACAAATAGAATAAGAAGAGAATGTAGAAGATAAAATTGATGAAAACGTATTTGATAGATTTGTATTGCATTTGGGGAGTTTTTTTCGCTACTAGAGAAAGAAAAGAAAAACAGTTTAAAGATGTAAACGATTTTCGACAAGTTCTTTTCAACACTCCAATCGTACCAATATTAAATTTCCTCCTTCAATTTCTTCTCGATTCTTTTTTCCTTTCGTTTTGGCTCTGTCTTCATTTTCCTTCCAACAAAATGTCGATTCCAATTTCGATATCAATTTATTGACAAATAATAGTAGTGGTAGTAGTAGCGTCGCTGGTATTGACCGATAAGGAAATAAATTATACATACGTATGTACAATTTAGTTCATTTAAGGTGGTGGAGAGACAAATCGTTACATTTTTATTGTGAATAACAGAGTGGAATAGTGGAGGGATTTATAGAGGGTGTAAAGTTTTTTATGTGTTGCTTCAATTATTTTATTACAGAACACCATCGTGTTGACAACTTCTCAAAACTCTATCCTGTACATGACCCCGTTTACATCTAGCGGTAACTAAACTGGTGACAAAAATTTCGAACATTCACCTGTAAGAAGCGCCAAAACGCAATGTAAAACAGTCCCAAAATGCGATTAAAAACGCTTACATCAGTTTTGTATTTTTCTTATGTTAGCACTATTGCTGTTAATTTAATTACAAGTGTAGTTATCCGTTTACTTCTACAATAATTACGTTAACAGAAGTGTCTACCTTGTTGTTTAAGTGTTGTTAAGGAAACTAAATACCAGCTTTATTACGACTAGATGTAAACGGAGTCTTTGATTCTTGGTTAAAACAGTGTTAACACAACACGCAACGTTTACATCGTTATTAAAGTGGTGTTAATTAAGCTACAGAGATGTAGCGTGTGTTCGGAATTTCCGCAAAATTTGGGAATTCTGTTTCTGCCTTTTCAAACGGATATATAACGGAGTTTAATATGAAAGAAATACGAATTTATTGAACACTTGAAGGTCTAAAATGTCTCTTTTTCGATGCAGTGACCGTAAATTTAATGATCGATATCTCCCTTGTTTGATGATATATTGTAACGACTCAAACGCCGTTAGATACAGAATTTTAAGGGGCATCCANGGTGACGGGCACTGTAGAAGCACCTAATAGATGAGTCCTTTGAATCTTGTAGCCTATTTGGAAATTGGTTGAAAACGCTTACAACTTTGAAAAACTACAAAAAATCGAGTCATTTGGAGTTCGTTTTCAAAAATCGCAGCATTATCTAAAATGAGTATTTTCGATCAACTTTCCGTCGAGCTAAAAGGTTAAAAATTTGCTAAAATAATCTCCAAAAATTCTCTAGAAATTCTAAAACGGATCAATATTTTTTTGTATTCAACTATCTAAAAAACATACGCTATTCTACTTAAAATAATGAAAATGACTGAAAAAATGATAGGTTTCAGCTGAACTATGAAAAACGAATTAAATCTATAAAACCCAACAGGGAGCATATTTTTTAAGTTCTTCAGATACAAAATTTTAAACTTTAAATTAGAGATGTTTCTGGTTCCATAAATATGAAAGAAATACGAATTTATTGAACATTTGAAGGTCTAAAGTGCCTCTTTTTCGATACAATGACCGTAAATTTAATGATCGATATCTCCCTTGTTTGATGATATATTGTAACGACTCAAACGCCATTAGATACAGCATTTTAAGGAGCATCCAGAGACGTATTTAGTTTCCAAAAATTCAAATTGAATTCCGAGTTACAAAGGTTAATTGTGGGAGGAATTTTTTTCCTAATTTTTCCATATTTCCCTTATAATTTCGCAAATATTATCAATTTGTCAACGATTTTCTTACAGTATTATGTTTAAAAAGTGCCAACATCGAGTAGTCGATGTTTGATAGGCTGTTTGAATAAATACAGCAGAATTAGAAAGAGCATTTCAAGCAGTATCTAAGGGCGTTTTTTACTTTGAAAAATTCCAATTAAACTTTGAGTTACAGAAGAAAATCTTGGAACATATATTTTCCCCTATAATTGAACAAATATTGTCGATTTTTCAATGATTATCTCACAATAAATAGCGAATTGAGAGAGATTTTGGGGTCTCCAAAAAATCCTCTACAAGTTAGTTAGTTTTCCGGAAAATTCTGTTTCCGCTTTCATTACTGTTTCTGGCCTGTTTCCGCTTTTCTTTCCGTTAAAAAGAAATTTCTAAGTCTATTTCCGATTCTGTTTCTGTTATAGCACTTCCGAAACATCTCTACTTTAATTATTTCTTAAATCTGAATTTTTAACCAAAGAGTGCCAAAAAAGGAAGTCTAAACCGAGGATTTACACAGCATTGAAATTATTTTAAGAGACCTCAAGTGCCAAAATGGGTGGAAGTAGAATTGCATTTTCTATAGAACTGCTTAGCGGGTTTCCAAAAATCTAAAACGAGAGTTTTTCAATGAACTACAAGGTTCAAATTTAGCTAAAATGTTACATATTTTCCACATCGTTGCCATATAAACCCTTTAGTTTTAACTCACTACCCCTGCATATTGAATTATTTATAAACCCTTTTATTTGAAACAACGATATTGTTAAATAATTGTATAAATACGAAAATAATACAATATTACAATGAAATGTTATCAGATTTTATATGATGACAATATTGACAATAACGTTGTTGATTAGCATTGAACAATGACTGAAATTTTATCGAAAAAATACGATTTAATTCTATTTGTTTTGTTAGAAACAAATAATATCGAATTCATTCGACAATGTTATTTATTTGAATTAAAAATAAATAGAAATCTAAAAATAACAATGACTATAATGAGAGCAATAAGGATAAATATGAATTTAATTAAACTAACCAACGATATCGGTTTTGAACAATTTAAAAGTCTATTGATTTAATGGAAATTTTCCACAAGAATAGTCTATTAAAAATACAAACACGCATCTTTCCACTTGCATAATTTTTATATTTTTTTTCCTTCTACTATTCGCATTATAAATTAGTAATAAACTAGAAAATTCTAGGAGAG
Source organism: Hycleus phaleratus (assembly GCA_013841185.1). NCBI lineage: Eukaryota > Metazoa > Arthropoda > Insecta > Coleoptera > Meloidae > Hycleus > Hycleus phaleratus. The sequence goes on from JACDRP010000307.1 coordinate 65,972, forward strand.
TAAGCCTTTTTTTCTCTCTCTTTCTCTTTGCATTACAATAAGTTGAACGTACTTATGTATGGCTAGTTCAGTGAAATATGAAATTTAATTCAACTAGTTTAATAGTTTTATAACAACAATAATTCCAGGTTCAGCAACAAGGGAAATAACGGAATCATTTTAATATTAATCAAGAAATCACAGTTCTATTGTTACACCACTATTAGTTGTAACAGGGTGTATAGAGAAGTTGGAAATTTTAAAATGCTATTATGGTGACCCTTCTATATAGAAATTGTTGAAAATTTTTGAAATTTACTTCAGCTCTCTTTAAAAAAAATCAGTGTTGTGTGAATCCTCTTTATAAAAGGTACCACCGTACTTCCGTATTTTTGTACTGTTGAGTCAAAAGAAGCGTCCATTGAAAGCTGAAGATTTGGAATCTGAATAGCTGAATATGCTTTCAGTTGAGTTTTACAGTTTTAATTCAGTTTTCATCGTTTAACTGAAACGGATTCTTCTTTCAGTCAATTTTCATGAGTAGAACTGCGAGTTTATTGGATAGTTGATAGAAAAAAAACTCTACTGTTTTAGCACTTCTATTGCTTATTGTTGGAAATTTTAATTATCCGCATTTTCAGCTTTATTGAAGATTTCCCTAGCCGGCTAGCCTTGAGCAAGAGATTTTAGTTGTAGTAAACAAAATTCGGATAATTTTCCGAAATTATACATTTTTTTCTAAAATTAAAATAACTGATTAGAATTAATGAATTTGATGACGATTTAATTGAATTTTAATTATTTTGGTTTTTGTAATCGTCTCTTAATTATTATTCTCTCTATTGAGAAGAGAATTGTAATAAATGAGATAGTGCAGCTTGAGAAAGAGCTCAATTTCCTGTGAATTATCGAAGATAATCAAAAATGATAAAATTTGACAAAATTTTCAAATTAAACTTCGCAAATTCTACCTATTTTAGCCTTAATAATGCCAAAAATTTGCATAAAAATAAGTGAGTATAATTCTAAGTGAAAAAATTAGTGAAAACACCAACGAGGGGTGTTTCATAAAATTCAAAGAATTCTCTGTGAGGCCTTTAAATCTCAAAACTACCATCTAGGAGACTGGAATGTCATTGTCGAACAATAATTTCCTAAACTTGGTCATAGATAAGGGTTGTAAAGGGAAAAATTATAACTTTACCGAGACATGTTCCATAAAATTGTCAGGCGTTAAAATCTCAAAACTAGTATCTAGGAGACAATGTTACCTTTGAAAAAATAAAGAATATTCCCTAAATTTGGTCGAAAATAGGGGTTGTATTAAGTCGACGATAATTTAGTTTCTAAATCTCTTTTTTATTAAAATTTAATCAAATTTCACAATGATTAACCATGAGAATTAAAATTAATCTCTATAGAACTAGTAGTTGTTCTATTAGTAATAATTAAAGTGTTTCTGGATAAAATTAAATTCACTAATAAATGCAACACCATTAATTTTAAAGTGTAATTTTCAGAACTACTATTATTCAGTTTAAATTATAAAAATAAAATAGAAAATCTCAATAGAGTGGAACACCCTGTAAATTATCGAACAGTAACGAAAATGGGGCATATTTTAAAATGCATGAAGTTTCTTTATAAATCCAGATTCGTTGTTAATTGCTTAAATTCTCAATAATAGAACGTATTCAGTTCATTTAACGAAAATGATTAAAAAATAACAATCAAACGAGCTCTCTTATGATTTAGTGAAATTTCGGAGAATTCCCACCGATTTTATCGCATCGCATTTTATTATTTTATTGCGTAAACAATCGGGGGGGTAAAAGTGAAATTTCAATTTAAACAAATTTCTACAATACAGACANCAATTTAAACAAATTTCTACAATACATACACAATGTGCAGTTTAATTAAAGCGAGTGAAATGCATTTTCAAGTTTAATAATTCATGCAAAACCCGATTTTCCACTGAATAATTATTGAATTCGCTTCCTTTTTTCTGTTGTTGTTATTGTTGTCGAAATTTATTTTATATTATAGACAGAATTATAGCCGTATTTGTCGACTAATTTTAACAAATGGAATGAATTTGATTTATTCAGAGTCACAGGACATACTACAATAGTCAATGTCAGCCAGCCAGTCAGTCAATGTGCAACGAATATTTGGTTATGAATAGATTTGGTATAATAATGACGATAATAGCAACAATAATAAAGTGTTCAGAGGAACAAACAGGCCCCTTTTGACTATTAATGGATCCATTAATGTTTATAATTACCATGTTAGAGAGATGTCCTTATAAATGCGCCAACAAATCAAACTTTAAACAATTATTCATTTTCGTTAACAATAACGACAATAATGATAATAGATAATAACAAGTCCAAAAGTCATTAATTATCAACTAATCAGTGGTTTTTCGTTGATATTTGAAACGTAAAAACAGATAAATTACCTCAAAATCCAACAACATCCTTGTGTGTTAATTAAGCGAAATTTGTGAATTTTCAAAGCTCTACATCAATCTCACCCACACACACACTCACTTGATTTTTTTTTAATTTTATTAACTTATATCATTGTTTTATCATTAATAAAGTCACGTGTTATGTTGAAATTGTCGTAATTGTAATTTTGCACCACCAACTAAACTCTCCTCTAGCACAGCTAGCACATGACTGAGCTTTCTCTCTCTTTATACCTCCTTTATATCTATCAAACCTACACACACACACCAAAATTACACATACCTATATAACATTATAGATATATACAACAAGGAATGAAGTAGGAGGTGGGAAATCATCCTGTCCGTCGTTTTATGAATTGGATTTTCTGTGCGCCTGTCAACGAATTCGTACAACCACGCCTTCTCGCCTGTTTTTCTTTTAACGAAGCCCCTGTTATCCATTAATTAAAAGTCGAATATGATGGTGATAGTAATGTTGATATTTGCCGGTAATCGTTGCAATATTTATAAACTTATTTAATGTTTAATGTGTCAATGGATAGGTATTGAAAGGATCATGACAGGAGCTTTAACTAAAAAAAAAAACTGATACTTTCCGCTAGATCTCCTGTAAATCAATTGGGTGGAAAGTGCAAGATAAAAAATTGTCATAGTGGAAAGGCTGTCGATAAGATTAACCCCCTATACATGATTGACGTTCGAATTTCCTGTTTTGTAAATTTCCAGTCTCCTGTTAGTTTAATGAAAGTTTAACTTTCCACAATTGCCACTATTTAATCTTCAGTTAATCCGTTTAGTTTAGTTGTTGTGTTAAAAAGTTTCAGTATAAAGGTTTAGAAACATTAAAATTTTAGGTCAGTTCGCGGTTTCTAAACAATATACGCCTGTGAATTACGTCTATAAATAAATATCTAAATTGGTTTTGGCAAAAAAATTATTGAAATTTTGAATTTAGGATTTTGTAAATTTTTGGCGCACTATCATTTTTGTTTATTACATCGATTTGTCGATATTTTTAAAGGCTTTATTGTTTAGTATAAATAAAATCCTCCCCTATCATCCGTTTTTGTTATAAGTTCTGGTAAATACAAGGTGAGCCAAGAGGGTGCAACTACGACCAAAATTTGGATCTCAAATAGCCCAAACTATCTTTTATAAAATCGTTCAGTTTAGCTGAAATTAATTTCTAATTTCAGGCGATTTTCAAAACTTATTTTACCACATTTCTCTTTATTTACAAGGAAAACTACCCTTCGATTTTAATAAAATCTGGTATACAAGTAGAGCTTCAAAACGGATGCACTTTTTCGGCTACCCATATTCACTTAAGGGGTGAAATTGCCTCTTTAATTTACCCCATGCATTTTTGGCTATATCTCGAGAACAAAACAAGAGGTCATAGTAGTTTTTGAATGAATTCGATGTCTTGTTGCCTTCTCGAGATATCGGTGTTTTTGGGCAGTAACTTTAAGGGCCAATTACCCCCTTAATGTAAAAATGGGCAGCCAAACAATTTTTTTATGAAATCCTAGCTGTATATCAAATTTTGTTAAAATAGGAGAGCAACATGTCCCTTTCCTTGATAGGTAGATAGAGAAAAAGTCTCTATTGAACTATATTAAGGTTCTCAATATTTTTCTTTGATAATTTTTCAG
>JACDRP010000308.1:0-70072 GCA_013841185.1 Hycleus phaleratus
ACGGCCCCAGCATGTGATCGCTCCTTTTCTGTTGAATTGACACAACACTAATTCCATATAAAACAAAGGTATACCACCGATTACCAGCATTATACAATAAGGTACCAAGAATGCACCTAAATTTTAGATAAATTGATAACCAAAATTACAATAAACTCTTTAATGCATAGAATCGTAGCTTAATTCATTCCTTATTAGATTTAAANGTGATGTTCTTCTAATTTGTGCCAGACTAATTAATCAGAAGCATCCTAGTTAATGAACAGGCAGACTGGCAGACAGATAGGCAAATATAAAGTGCTAACAGGGCGCTGTAGCATCTTTCTATGTGTAATAATCGTGTTATAATTTGATTTAAAGGACCATTAACGACACTCACTCTGTCTGTTATATTGCAACCGTACAAGATTGAATTTGAATGCTATTTAAACGATACAGACACGTCCATCTATAGGGAAAATTGTAGTGAATGATAGAAGCAGAATTTTTAGTTAATTTTAATTATTAATTGAGAAGATAAGTCGTCAATAGGGGGAGACTTTAAGAAAATCGCAGGAGCAGCGTTAAAAAATGGTGAATTTTTCTGGTCCGTAGATTATAGCCCAAACTAAATCCTGCCTTAACACAGTCTAAGTCTAAGTCTAAGTGTAAATTTGAAATTAACGATTTAGAAAGAGAAGTAGAAACGAACCTAAATAGCCTCATTAAGGAAGTTAAGCGAATAAAGATTAGGCTAGAGACCGAGATTTAACGAGAATTATTTTTAACAATTTAATTCAATAAAGTGAAACTCAGAGGAATAATTTGTTTGTTTTTTATTTATAAATCATATACTATGTATGCTAACGTTAGTTAATCTGATTAAATCTTAAAGTGGTTATTAGAATTTATAGAAAATACGTGTGTGATGTGGTTTGATATGAGTAGACCTTTTGATCTTTCGACTTAATTATAACGCCATACCATAAAGTGATGATGGTGATATAAGATTATGGGAAACTAAAATTACTTCTATAATCCTTAGAGATGTGACTTTTAAGATTTTATGATTAATTGATTGGGAATTGAATTCAAATATCAAGCGAAAGAAGACGAGGAGACAAAAAACGGCTCTAAAGCGATTTCCTTCGTTTCTGAGACTACTGTCGCCGAGTCTTTGATCCTTCCTCCAGACAATCGCCTTAGCTCTCTTGTAATTGAATTATTCCGATGCCATATCGATATTACGGCTTTCAAGATCATAAATACAACAGAAGGAATAATAATCAAATATCCGTTTTACTTTGTAGATATGTTGGAAGAAAGATCTACTCGCTATCGGCGTTTTTAACAATTTCCTCTACGTTAATTACTAAAGGAACATTCAAACAGCAAACTTACCACCACCGTTCTTATAGCAAAGATAAGGGAAACGCCAGACATTCGCCAAATCAACAGCAAATCCAATGACTGATAGCAGGAAATCAACTTTTTTACTCCACGTTTCGCGGTCATCGGTGGTGACAACGGCCGTTTCTACAACGGCCCTAGAAGAAGCAGTTTGTGCGCTGTCCTTAGGCGGCATCTTCGAGGCGTCGCAACGCCCAGTTGAAAGAGCCAATACTGTTTTACAATCGAATAGAAATTGGAGAATTATCAGTTCAAAATGTTGTTGTTGTTAACGATTTTTATTGAAAATTTTCGATTTGAGTGTTCTTCAGGCATTTTAGTTGGAAGCCTGTCGATCACTTCAATAATTTTGACACATGTCGTGTGCAGAATTTGATGCTTTATGGTTATTAAGTGGACTTGAAAATTATAACACACACGTACATAAACTCATCTACAAATCAAAGCATAATGAATCGATCAAATCGTTGAAATTTTTTTATAATTTTTTGCGTTCTAACTCGAAGATTAATTATTGTTCGATGATCAACGCCCTGAAGAACTTTGATAACTTTTATGATCTATATTGAAACTTTTTCGAGGATACAAATTTTGTGTGCTTAAAAGAACGATTAAAATGTAAACACAATTTGTCGCAAAATACACTTGGTTAAACCTACGTTTTCTTGCCTTTCCCGTATAAAACTAAGTTTAAAATTGTCATAAATTAATAATTTCCTCTACTCTCGTCAATTATGTTTCGAGAATTTCTTTCAGATACCTTCCGTAATTGTTAAAATTGCTGATTCAAGGCGAACTACAATTATAATTTTATAACTTGATTTATGGAAAATGCAGTGACAATTCTTTGAAAATGATTCACAATTTAATTTTAATGTATAATTGTTTAATTTTCAATATAATCAATTAAAAAAATTGTAAAAACCCAAGGGGGACTTACCGAAATTGTTTTATTGTCAGCATCTCCTGCTAACGCCACAAAGTATAAATAATGGCGAAACTGGAATCGCTCTGCCCCATTCGAACTCTTCGCCGTCAACAGATCAAGTCCAGTGAAAATTATTGCCGTCAACACGTCTTCCAACACCACCACCACTACAACTACACCGACGCCGCCACCACCACTACCATTTCAACCAGCTAACAATAACTCCTGTTACCACCTTCTAGATCTTGCCAGGGGTCGCATGCGTATGCTGATGGTACAGTCGAATTGGGGTTCTGCCCATATTAAACCAAATTTGTAGAATAATGGCTTTGGAGTCCTTTGAAATAATTGAATTGCACCTTTTCGATCCGGCGCCCCAAAAATGCCAATCTTTGTAGATCGACTTCTCGCTTGTTTTCGAACTGAAAATGTAAAGCCACATTAGAAAGAGCATTTCAAGGAGTTTTCGACATCATTTTTCGTGTTGGAAAATTCCAGACGAATTCTGGGTTGCGAAAGGAAATTTAAGAACACCTTTTTTGTAATTTGAAAATTGTTATTCCACGTTGTTTTGTAGAACGATAAAATTTAAAAATTGAAGCATGGGAAAATTTGATTATATTTTGAAAATCCAAACTGATAATCATGATTATCAGTTGTTTGGAATTTAGGCATCATCTTTATGGGCTTCAGACCAAGATCTTCTTTAACCAGGTCAGGGCCTTCTTTTGGGTCCAAACGAATAAAAAGAAAGAAGCAGGACTGGATTGGAGAGGACAATTTAAATATGAAAAATAATTAAACAAATATCTAAACTTTACAAATGCAATAAGCCTACACGATAACGAATTCCATTGCTCCTAGCTCTTCAGAAAACACCTAAATTGAAGAGCTATTGGAAAATACTTTAAAGTTTCATAGGAGGGTCCTTGGAGATTATTTTACTAAAATTTGAGCCCTCGAGAAGTTAATCAAAAAGATTCGTTATAGAAAATGTTGTAACTTTTAAAACAAAGCTAAACACGTAGATGAAACATACTTCCCATATGGATTTTTTAATTTTTCTTCTCTAGAATAGAATAAATGCGAAACATTCTTAACTTTTCTAGAATAAAATGGAAGAAAACGAAAAAAATCAATGCGAGTAAATCTTTTTTGAAAACCACGGCATCGCCAGAGATGATCGTTCTTTGATCAACTTGTCGATGAACTATGAGGTTCAAAATTTGCTCAAATAATCTCTAAAGACTCCGCTATAATTTTTTTAAATGATTTGTAAATTGGTCGTACAAGAGCTAGAAGTATTTTAGTGAAACAGATTATAATATTGTTACTTTTTAAGTTTCCCCTAGAGCAATACCTATAAATAGATTTGAAAGTGGCGCCAAATTACAGCATTGTTACAAAACAATGAACATAATTCAAAAAAATCCCGCCTTTATAGGCTAAACCTGTAGAATTGAGTGTAACCAACCACATTTAAAATTGAATAACACTCGTAAATCCCTTTTCGGATTTTTATCCAACATTAAATCCTGTCCATTACGATTGCCACGTTGACAATAACCCATTTCATGATTAATGGCCTTAGTGTGAGTGCAAAACAATGTAATATGAAAATTGATGGCTTGTAGCAAAAAGAGTGCATACGTAAAATATTTACATTATTATGTCGTCGATACAAGATTATTATTTAAAATACATCACGTATCGTAACAACAATTTACAATAATAATAATAATAATTATCATCAAGCGATAATAATTAAGTAGAGAAGGGCGAATTGCCAGCAATGCAATCGTCTAATTGGTCCACATGTTGCTGTTTAACCAATCAAAAACCGGAGTACCCCACCATATTCGTCTACATATAACAACAGAATCTGTCAAATTGGTTGACAGATATGGCAAAATAACCAAAATTAGAACAATAAAAGTGTTTCGTTAATTTTATTTTGCCTTGTAAATATTCGTATCGTAAGAAAATCAAAGTTTAAATGTTATGGAATCATTTTAGAACAATCAAATTGTTGTTGTTGTAGAAACAATAATTAAAATTTTGTTAATTGTGTGTGGTAAGGAAACGATTACATATTGATAATTTTTCATCCTGTTTTCTCTCCGAATTGATAATAATATTAGTAATGATAATATTGTAGGTGGATACTAAAAAAATACAAATATGGGTGACGAAAATTCAGATCCTTGTGAATGTATTTGGAGCCATGAATTATACATGAGGCGTCTTTTAAACATTGTAAATTTCCCATAACAACCTCGATGTTTTGTTTATAATCTATTTACTTTTAGATTAGAAACTCTCAAACGACTTGTACCGATAGTGAATGTTTTGAAGACGGTTCGAATTCGATTAAAAATATTTTTCTTATTTAAACGAATATTTTGTAGGTTTTCGCAATCAGTCAGTACAACCCGACCAGAATCTGTTGTTATTAAGTTTATTCTTCGTTGCCGCGTTGTTTCTGTATTATTTCCGTCCGCGGCCGCAACGTTTATCCGACGATACGACGAAATCGAACGGTGATAATCGCGATGGAAACCCACCAAATCCACCATCTACAATCTCTTAAAATATTAGAAAGTATTAAGCGATTTCTATGCTTGTATCAAACCACTACAAACTCACATATGTCGCACTAATTTTATTTTTAGTTGATTTCGATTAGAAATAGATTTCGGGATGTCTGGTTTTGGAGAATATGGTAATTTTTAGACATTCCATTAACAAATAAATGCTCAGAAAATGTAAAAAAAATCGATAAACCTAATGTGAAATATATTTTTTTGAAAGCTTAAAATCAGATTATTTCCTTATTAAAATTCAACAATTTTTTAATTGTATACGCCACAAATTTACATAAAGAATTAAAAAAACGTCCTCACAATTTGTACTTGTTGTCAATTTGACTATAAATAAAAATTAAAATAAATTTCTAAAGATCATGTAGGGGAATTCTGTCGATTTTTCAACGTCGTTCGAACTTTCTGTAAAACATCAATCATTTGTTCATATTTACCTGTAGAATTTGGTAAATTCTCAAAATTGATAATCGGACTAACATTTTTCGAAAAATTATCCGGATGTGGTAATTTATTAAATTGTGAATTTGTTTTTATTATCGGCGTACCATAACTTGTACTTTTTACAATTGGATTTGTTTCCAATTCATTCTCATTTTTATCATTTATTGTAATCGATTTTTCGTTATTTTTCAATTCATACAATAATTGTTGTTTCTGCTGTTCTAATTCATTTAAAGATTTAGTTTTATTATCATCGTCATCTGAGACTGTATTCTGTGCTTCTTCATCATCTAAATCCATATCAACAGTTTCCAAATTATCATTAAGTTTCTTTAATAATTCGTTTATATATTTTATCATATTTCCTTTACTGAAAGCCTCCGAATAAGGTGGAACGCCATAAAAGTTATACTCCTATAAATTAAATTAATTAAAACTTGATTCTGATGATTATTGTGATAAAATACATCACGATAATGTTTATCTAAAGGCACATTAAAACCAGGATAATCGACAATCTTCGTCGGGTCTATCGAATTAGTTGATTTCCGTCCGTGATTCTTCAAATTCTTCCCATCGATATCAAATAAATCCAAATCGGAATTAACGATTTTCGCCTCCTCTAACCATCCTGGCGGGTAACCAATTCGGCGCATTTTATAAACAAACGGTGGTAAATCATTTCGACGTAATCCTAAAGCATTCCGGAGTTCGCTCGATAATTTCCCAGGTTGTAGATGATTGAATTTCTGTTGAGATTCCACATGGTATCGTCTAAAATAAATGATAAATTAGTTTCTATAGGATAATGATGAAATAAACGGAACTAACGTAGATTTCTGTTTGGATTTATCACGGGCCGAATTAATACGCCGTTGATCTTTCGGTTGTTTACAATCTTTCAAAGCGTGATCTCCGTTACAATTGAAACATTTCAATTTCCTTGATTTCTCATCGGATTTGTTATCAGATAAATCGATTTTAAATTTACTCGTATATCGTAGATTTCTATGCGGAGTATCCGATGGATTTGAATCAAGCACGAACAATTCTTTTTTAGTTTTAGATTTCTTTTTGTGCTTCTTTGGCGAATCGTATTTAGCGTTCTCTTCAATTAAACTCTCTTGTAAAATCTCATCAACTACCACCCAGCCATTCGGATCAATATCCGCATCTTTATAGATTTCTAGTGTTAAATTATCGGTAAATTTCGGTGTTAATTCAATAAAACTATTGAGAAATTGCAAAAGTTTCGATTTATATTGTTCGGAGATTAGATCATCTTTAAAACGGATTGATATGCAAGGTAATTCGATCAATGAGTCCTCATCGTTTGGTGTAAAATTATCACAAATTTCTAAGCTTTGTGACCCTATACCGCTATCAGTAGTTTCTGTACTTTGACTGTAACAATTTTTTTCATCTTCTTTTAAATTCTCTTTATCCACCTCTAAGAAAACATCATTATCTTTATTACCTTTATTATCTTCAGCATCTTCAACTACAATAAACCCATCAATTGTCTCGTTATTCTTAATATTTTCTTCAGTTGGATTGTTATCAATTATTACAGAATTTTCCTTCTGATTCTCATTGTTTTCAAGCGTCTTATCAACAATAGTGAGGTTAAGTAATTCTGATTGGTTGTCATTTTCAATTTTAACGACCTTTAATGGAATTTCATCATCCGATAAAATCTCACCGTCTTCACACAATTCATCCGTGGATAATTTCCGTTTCCGGTTTTCTATCGACGACGGAGAAGTCATTTTTAATAAATTTTCTTGTAAAAAAAATACACACTTTGACATATATCTACAATATTTACATCAGTGACACATGCTTATTTGATAAATTCGGCAATAGATGGCAGCACCAATTTCAGCATTTTATTGTCCAATATTAACTTTTAAGAAATATTTCATACCCAAATTAAGTTTCTATTAAAATTAACAATTATTAAATCATTGATTTAGATTAAATTATGAATTATTATAGTTGATTGTAATGAATAATAATATAATAAACTTGGCAATATTGCAAAGATTGTTGCACAATCAGTTTACCAAAGTGCCATCTATTATTAACCATAGTTACTTGCAGTAAATGGCGCAATTTTCAAAATTAAAACTGATAGAATTTCAAAATGAATATTTTAGTGATATCGCCGGCTTGTACTAATCTATCTGTATAGTTCATTTAGATTGATATTTGGTTCAAATTTTAGTGTATTATGCCTTTCTTGAAACAACAAAATAAAGGCAAGAAATCAAGATTACAAAATTTTGCGGATATAATAAAACGTCAAGGTTTACGACATGCAATTTTCAACAATTATTTAGATAAATATATAGGAGAATGGGTTAATGATAGAAAATCAGGTTTGTACTCTATATACTTTACAAAAATTTCAAATAAATTTTTCTGATTGAAGGCAGAGGAACTTTAATAACGCACAAAAATTTCAAATACGAAGGCGAATTCGATAACAACCAATTCAACGGTTTCGGTATTTTATCTTATCACCTTCGCAATAAAGTATTTGTCTTGGATTATGTCGGCTGGTGGCGCAATGGCAAACGGCACGGTTTCGGTATGAGAAAATATCGAAATGGTAACATTTATATTGGACATTGGCAGAATGATTTAAAACATAATTACGGCCATTTCTGGTACAACAATGGCGATTTCTATGCTGGTAATTTTCTCGATGATAAACGCCATGGTATTGGAATGTTGGTACGGCCGAATATGAATCGATATGAGGGTGAATGGAGAAACGATATGAAGCATGGTAGAGGTAAATTTTTACATTTAGTCACCGGACAATTACAAAAAGGGACATGGTTTGAGGATATTTGTGTGGAGAGCGAGATGCGCGATATTAAATTTAGACAGACAGTAATGAAACCAACACCATATCCTATAAGGAAAGTGGAGTTAAAGAAGTCTTGAAAATTGATAATAAATTGAAATGTATATTGCTTCGTTTCATAAAAATACAATAAAAATTCTTATCAGTGTAAAGAAAAATCACAGTTGTTGAATTTCGTTACGTGTACATTCTCTAAGAGAATATTCATATCCTTATTGCTTATTCTGCTAATTAAAATCTATTTTATACCATTATTCACTAGAAAATATATAATTATAACCACTCCCATTATTTGACGAGCAATTTGAAAATTATTCTAACGAGTTGTACTAAAATTTGAATCTCGTAGCTCATTTCAGACAATTTTATAATTTTTAAAAACGAATGACTCAAAGATGCTGCCATCATTTTTCTCCATTGGATTCTAGAATAAATGTGGTACATTTCTATCAGTTCCAGAGCCAATTTGAGTTATTTGTCCAACTTTCAGATCAGCTGAGGCTTAATTTTGCTAAATTAACCCCCAATAAATCATTAAAGTATTTCTCGAATTGCTCGTCAAATAAGAGCCATAAGAACTGCATTCTCCAAGTTGAATAACGGGGTATAAAGAAATAAGAATAAAAAGCTTGGATATAAACAAATGCGAACTAAATTGTGTTTTTTTTAAAAAGAATCAATAATTTCATCATACAATTTGTATATTATGCATTAAATCATTGACACCATTCGTGGTTCGATTATTCTCAATATCACCTTGTTCGATTTGTTCTTTCAACATTTCTAATTCTCTAATACCCGATATTGTCATTTCGTATTTATGTGAAACTAATGAACGATAAAAATGTATAGCAAATGCTAAAAAAACAAATAAAATTGGTATTAATACAACACTAGCTGACCATGCTGCTGTTTTATTAATATCATAAAATTTCACCCAACATAATATACCAATTTCAGCTAGAAATAATAATAAACCTAATAATGTTGAGAATGCCCATGCTGTTTCAATATACCAATGTAAACGTTCATGTGGTGATTCATCAACTAAACTAATTGCATCTAAACTACAGATAGCTTCAATATTTGGTAATATACATGTACTTATCATTAATGCTAACATATGTACGGCTACTAATAATGTTGTGATAACGGCAAAAACCACCAATACAGCACTGGGCATTGTTACTGGTGTTTGTAATTGTAATTCAACCATTGCTACCATTGCAAAACCACTTAATAGAGCTGATGTTTTGCTCGATGCCTTCAATTTGGCTCGACTCAAATGCAATTTACGCCATGATAGATAACGGGGTGTGTGGAATTCATCCACTGATTGGGACATTTTGCACTAGAAACAAAATTATAACGATTATGTTTAAAACCACAATAAAAAACAACGGAAGTTAATTATTATCAACACTTGTTGTTATCGTAAATAACTTACAATAAATAAATATTAAATAATACGCTAATACATCAACATATTTTATTTGTGTAAATAAACAAAATATGTTTGGCAAAGATAAAAGACATATGTTTATAGATAATGAAATAATGTAAGTCGTATCACAAATTCCAACAACAGGTGGAAAAACGTCTAAATTTAAAGCCTATATGCGTCTATAAAATTTAAAATAACCCTAAAACAGATTGTCCCTCAATCACTTTAAAATAATTAAAAATTCTCTGCAAACAATCAATTAATTCACAACTTTATTCCGAATCCTATCAAAACAACATACCTTGACCGTTTTGTACATTTTGTTTAGTTCAATAATTCCAACAATAATCCGTTGATAATTTTTCCATGAATGCTTTTCTGTTTAAATTTTCTCAATATTGACGTATTTCGATGAATTTCAATTTTTTTTACCACGGTAGCTTAATTAGTGTAGAATTAAAAATATTGGAATCATTGAATGAATAACGCGCAGGTTAAATAATTTCGTTCCAACTGTAATTAATCTTTTCGAGTGTGATTTATTATCAACAATTTTAATACTTTCAACATGTTTAAAGTCTATCCAACTACGCATTGTTGAACTGTTATTTTTTTTAATTCGAAATTTCTGAAATTGGGCAATATTTTCAATAAATAATTAGATAAATTGAGCTCCATTAGGTTTCTCACATAAAATAGAATCTTGCCTAAATCGTCTTTATTTAGCGATTTATTGGATTTCTGCTTCTGGTTCCGCAAGTTGTTTCTATTTCTGTTTCTATTTTCGCGTTTTTTATGCGAATATATAAAGGAAATTGTTAATATTCGAAATATACGAATTTATTAAAACTTGAAGGTCCAAAGTACATCTTTTTTGATTCGGTGTCCGCAAATTCCCAATGCATAATTGGTATCTTGATGATATATTGCAATGACTGAAACATTAAAAACTGCATTTAAAAGAGTATTCGAAGACGTACTTTGTTTTCAAAAATTTCGATTAAATTCGGAGTTAGAAAAGACCAACCATCCTATGGTACGTATTTCGTTTTAATTTTTGCTCATTCTCCCTTAATTTAGTTAAAAATATCGATTTTCTCGCAGTATTTAACAAGTTGAAAGAGCTATTCAAATCTCCAAAAGGTTTATCAGTTTTTTAAGAATTTGCCAAAATCTTGAGGGTTACATATTCTTTAATTTGGTGTCCGATAACAATTTTTAATAATCGACTTGCTTGTTTCATGACATTGCAATGAGTACAGTAGCATTAGAAGTATGTGAAAAAACTTTTTACTTTGAAACAAATCCGATTGAATTGCGGGTTACACAATTGTGTTTTGTTTCATTTTTTCTATATTTTCCCCAATAATTTAACAAGTATTCTCAACTTTTCAATGATTTTTGCATAGCTTACAGTAAACTGGAAGCGCTTTCCAAATCGCTCAGAAATTGTTAATTTGTTTGTTGACAGATTTCAAAAAATTGACGAAAAGTTGACAATATTACTGCAAGTTTTGGTACTACCGTAATATCTATAATTTCCTATATTTCTGGTTCTAATTGCCGGTTATATATGTTTACATCATAATACAAATATACCGAATATTTTTGTGAATCGAATCAAGGTTAATTAAACCGGTATTAAATTATTGTATGGTAGATAAGAAATTATAGAAAAATCAAGGACTTTTGTCCAATTTTTTGAAACATTAAATAAAAATCTTCCATTATTATTCGAGACAACAAAGCCACTTTTATATTACTACGCGTAACATTGTCTTATTGTGAAACCAGTTTTTTCCAAATACCATTTAACCAGTTTCTATTGATGTCAATTATTTCAATCACAATTACAATAGGCAAAATTCTTTAGTTGTAAATACATTGAATTATAATCGATGTACAAAACTATACGTAGTGTCGTAGCTTATTTCGAATCCTTGTCGATTATGCAGGCTAATTTGTTATAATTGGTAATTATCGGGCATTCATTCTAAATATCAACAATAAAAGTTGTTTTTTAATTGAAAAATACCAACGTGCGGAACAAGCTGCGACTCTACTCATCCTTGCACCTCTTGTAATTTGAAAATTACCTGATGTGTCCTTTTATATAATCGCGTATTACTATTATTGATGCTATCCTTGCTGGTGTTGCTTAGAGATTGGCCTAATTCTAGGGCTACAGAACTGGAACTCCAAATCGACATCGGAAGTGAGACTCCTTTAACAAACAAAACAAAAAACAGGAAATATTACCATTATTATCATTATTATTGATCATATAAAATAAATAAAATAAATCTACAGTAAGTATTGTTTGTTTAAACGTAATCTATACACATAAACTTGAACAAGATAGTAAAACTACCTGTTATCCGCTTTCTAATAAAGATTACATATGCGTATAGAGTATAAATAGTTATATTTATTATAATTTAGCAATTGATTTACCATTTTATATAATTATTTATTTAATAATTAAAAAACCAGTTAATTCGCATAAAAAAATAAGAATAACAAAACACTATGCTACAAGGCTGGCGATTTTTCTACAATAGCAGAATTATGGTTATGTGTTGTCCAATAGCATGCTAGAATCGAACCAATCGTCAAAGATCGTATCCATAAACACCAATTTTTAAATATCAACGCAATTATAGTGCGATCTTGACATGGATAAGCGTGAAGGCGCTTTTTTTAAACGACCAACAATAATAATAAATAACCGTAGATATTCACAAATTATTCGATTATTTGCACAAATCGAGGAAATGGATTTTTTCTCTTATATAATTCGGTTGATTCTAGTGTTTATATTAAAATAATTTGATATCGGCGATTAGCCAATAGGTTTTTTTTTTGTTGAAAATGCCTCGTTGGCATAGAATTCCTTCTACGTATCTCGTCTGTTAGACTACAAAGATTTCAGTCATTTGATCTATTTTTATATCAATGACGATTTTTTTATAGTGAAAACTAAATCGGTACGTTGTGAGGAAATTGGGATTGCCAAATATTTACGGAAATTTCCTTGAGCGCACGAAATATCGATGGAGATTTCCTATTTTCTGTGTTTCTCTATTAATCAATTAACACTTGTTCTATTACGATTAAAATCAACCACTTAACTTACTGTTTGGTGGTATTGGTGTAGAAAATACGTAAAGACCCACCGTGGTGGTTGACGTTGTTGATGTTATTGTTGTAACTGTTATTATTTTTCTTCTTCATACTGGATTTAAAATATTTAGTTGCAATCATAATTGATGGTAGTTGTTATATGCTTGCATATACTTGTTGTGCTTCCTATTGCGAACTGAACTGAAATTTCGAATTGTTTGAAATTATGTGTGGCTTAAAATAAAATACAGAGGAACTTATGTTATTGGTTGGCAATACTCACAACTAGAGAATCTATCATTATACATTAAATAAAAATTTCACTTTTACCATTATTTTCTTGTTTGAATACTTTTCTATCAGATTCGAGATGCATCTCTATAATCTTTATAGAAATAGAACATGAAACTGAAAGAACTCTAGAATTGCGTCTTGTAACCGATTATTGTGTTCAATTTGTTACTTTTCAAAGATAGTTTCTTCTCTTAAGCGAAATTTGATATTAGATTTTAAAACGAAACAATTTGCCCGCAACAATATTAGAATTTTCGATTCTTTAAGAATTTCAAATTAACCACCTCTTCAATGGTGGTTCAAACATATTCCAATAGAGGGGTCAACATCGCCAACTGTCAATGAGGTATATAGAGTGTGCATCCGGTCAAAAAACGTGTCCAAGTATAATGGCAGACATTTTGGATATATCGATATGTTGGTCTCGTTTCAACAGAAACGACACCAACATATTGCCTTCCTTTTCTCAAGCTTTGGTCGACCAAAGCTTGAGAAAAGGAGGTCTCTATTGAACGACACACTCATAAGTTAGAGAGAGTGAGGACTAACTGTCAAAATTTCCCCATATGATGACCAAATTGGTCTTGTACAAGTATAGGGGATGCGCACTCTATATATCTCATTGCCAACTGTCGAAGGATAACCTAACAATTTGACGTTAAAAAGTGCGGTTATGTTGAATTTATTTTAATTAATTTTTAGAAATTTTCCGAAAAAATGACAAATATTGGTGATAATAAGTTGATAAATAAACGTCCCAATGATGAAAGCGATGGTGTTGGAGTAGAAGAAAATGATAAGAAAAAAATTGCACTTAATCCAGGTGATACGGACGATGCGGATGAAATATCATCGAAACAATATTTTAACGGTATTGAAGTATCGAATTTAACTAAAAATCAAATGAAAAAATACCAAAAGTGTCTCAAATGGCAAGAAGTAAAGAAGGAGAGACGTGCCAAAGAACGTTTAAAAACTAAACAGAAGCGTATAGAAGCTAAATTGAACAATATCGACTTAGGTCCTAGTCGGAAACAGTTAAAGCGCATGAAAATGAAAGATAGTCCCTGTAAAATTGGTGTTTGTATCGATCTAAGTTTTGACGATTTGATGATCGATAAGGTATCTATTATTCAGTATGTTATATTCATTTTTAAAATTATTTCAAACAATTTTAGGATATGGCAAAGACGATAAAGCAAATCTTGCGCATCTATACGGAAAATCGGCGTGCCACCGCTCCAATGCAACTGTATTTAACAAGTTTCTCAGGACGTAATAAAGACGAGATGTCGAAACATCACGGTTATGAAAATTGGGATATCAATTTTCATTCTGATGATTATTTGAAAGTTTTCCCCAAAGAGAAATTGATCTATTTGAGTAGTGAAAGCGAGAATATCGTTAAAGAATTAGAACAGGATAAAATCTATATAATCGGTGGTTTAGTTGACCATAATTCACATAAAGTAACAAATTTGATAATTTTAAAACAATCTTTATAATTGTGGATTTTAAGGGTATTTGTTTGAAGAAAGCTGAAGAACAAGGTATTGCTCATGGACAACTACCGATTAGCGAATATTTCTGGACAGCTCATCGGAAAGTATTCACAATCAATCAAGGTTGGTATTTTTATCGATTTGATGGTCGATTATTGCTTTATTTGTTGTAGTTTTTGAAATTTTACTTCGCGTAAGTGAAGGGAAATCGTTTAAAGAGGCCTTCGAATTGACGCTACCGAAACGTATCAATATGATTCCAACTAATTCAAATAAAGATGATAATCAAAATGGTGATAATTCCGTATGATTGTAAATATATGGAAATTTTAGTTTAAATTATTTTTTATTTATCTATTAATTCATACCGTGATCGAAGGTCTTTAATGTTAATTATTGGAGTAAATTTATATGTTGGGGGAATTATTTGGACTGCAAAATAGACGACAATAGAAGTCATTAAGTTTAAAGTTTTTATTCAAAAGGTAAGAACAAATATTAGATTTATCAACAATTAATATTAAAATGCTACCCGACTTTATCTTCAACGTTAGTAACTGGTACTGCATTTTTTAGACTTTCTAACATATCTTGGAAAAAATCCAACTGTTTCAAACATTTATCAATAGTCTGTTTATAACGTAATTGTTGTCGCAATTTCCGCCTCTTTTCCCGGTCGTTTTCGGTTAATTTCTTAACAATACTCTCCATTTCTAATATTCTATCATCCGATATTAATTTCGCCCGATTATCGTCCAATTTCTCTTTGAAAAATATCTCTTTTCCGTCTCCATCCACCATAGAAAAACGAATAATATTCAACATTAATTGAAGTTTTTCATCGGCATCATCTTTATTGTAATTTAAACGAATTAAATTACGCATTAGTTCAAGTCGGGACTTTTCAATAGTTAAACTATCGCGATAACGGTGTTCGTCAGCTTTCGGTTCTATATTATGTTGGAAATATGGTAGATTATTATCATTATCACCACCGCCTTTTAGTCGTTTTGCTCGTATTTTAAATAAATTTCGATAGAAGTATTCCTCCCGTTGTAAATATCGGGGTAAATCGTCGAGATTGTCGATATTCGAATAATATTCACGTGCATTTGAATAATGTATGATAATTATTGTTATATATAATGTTATAATTAACAATGTAATTAACATAAAAGTGCTATAATAGAAATAACCAACGATCGGATAATGATAGGTGATACTATTAAAATTGAAGTCTTGTAAAAAACTTAACGATAATAAAGTTAGTGTAATTATAGTGTCGGGTACATCGCGAAAATAAGGCGAAATATTGCCGAATACTATAAAGCCGAATAGACCGTAAGCTACTATTATAAATAATTGACAACAGAATAGACTAAAAATCGTTATAAATGAATCGATTATTGTTTTCTCCATGATTTTGAACATAATCCCATAACGCACCAATTTCCATAAACGTATCGTTGATATTGTTAATAAAATAGCAGCGAATAATAATAATATTTGACTACCATAAATCAATTTAAAATAATCCACAAATTCGTTATGTTTCGACTGTTCGAGTTCATCCAATAGATTACCGACTAATCTATCGCGATATAGAAATAAACAAACTCCAATTATTGTGGTGATTATTATGATAATATCAAAGAGACACCAGAATTGTCTCAAAATTAACCATTTTCGTGACCAAAATTTTCGACAAATTCCCAATATAAACAACACAAAAACTGTAGAGAAACTTAAAAATAAAACAAATGTGATTATTTCAATTTCGCGATTAACCAACAATAATTTAAACGTTTCAATATCGGGCTTAATTAATATATAACCGGTCGGACTAATTTCGATAACAATAGTTACAGCATTAAATAGATTCGAATTGATATTGTAGATTAAAAATTCAATAAACACCGCCCGTGTTGATGGATCTAACCATTTCTTCTTCAATAAATAATCTAAATTCACGTACGAATTGTATAAAGTCCGTCCTAACGGTGCCAGATATCCACCGCCGGGATATTGGCTGAATTTGCCGAAATAATGCCGAGTGCCGGCACGATACGCATCGGTATATTCCCATACGAAATATAAACGATCGAATTCGGTGTTATTTGTGAGATTTCCGAAAAATGGACGTTTGAAATATTCGGTTTGACAGGTGATATTCTTCGATAAAAAGGCCGGTAATTGGCAGGAATTGAACAAGACTCGGTGTTGTCGTAAACGTACAACACCGGTGTATTTGTTGTTTAAATCCGAAATCATTCCGGGATCTTTGATGAAATATCGACCATACCATAGCAGAGATTGCATCACTTTGATTAAAGTCACGGATAAGTATTTGTAAATGCTGCAAATTACCAAAATTATTATAAATTTTCGTTGAAAATAAACCAAATTTACTCATCAATAGTTTTGATTTCTTCTAATAATAAAGTACGGCTATGTTCCCCCGAAATTATTTGATGAGTTTCACGATTACTATAAATCGTCTGTCGGTCTTTATCGGCCAATAAAACAAAATAGAGTAGAATGATATAGATGACGAACATTATAGTGTCTTGTAGAAGTTCTCCAATTTCTAAAGTTTGTTTAAATTTGGCCCGTTTTATTAACACTTCATCCTCATCTAACGGTTGATAAAGATGGCTTAAATACGATCGCAATCCAATTGGACCGAATTGATTCAACAGAAATTCCCGTTGTTCTTCAGCTAATTGTACATAAACTTTTCTTTCATCGCCAATCTCCACTCTCTATTATTACAAATAATTAATACCCCATGTTTTAATTAAATATTCCTAACTCTAATGATGAGCGATTGGAAAAATATTTTATGGATTTATATGAGGGTCCTTGGAGAGTATTTGACCAAATTTTGAACCTCGTAGCTCACCGGGAAATTGGTCAAATAATTCTCGTTGCGTTTTTGAATTGCTCCCCAGGTAGGTTTTTTCGTTTCCCTCCATGTCTTTCCGAAATCAACGCGGAACATTCCGTGCTAGAAGAAAATGGAGAACGAAAGAATCTGCCCATTGAGCTGCATGGTTCAAATTTTGCTCAAACGGCCTCCAGGAGGTTCCCTATAAATCCTCAAAATATTTCTGAAGTCGGACTATTTAAGTGAAACAGGCTGTAGAAGGAGTAATTTACCTCAACTGATAGTTTTGATGATTGATAGAAATTATAAATATTTTGTACAATAAGAAAATAAATTAAATATTCTATTATTGTTGCCGTTAACCAGAACCACGATAATACTGGTGGCAACCAAAAACCACAAATTATCAGTATTGTTAATATTATAATTATATTAATTACTATAATTGTTGTAAATTTTTTATTTTCTTCCATGTTGATTGTAGAATTTCCATTATTTAACGGTCTAGAAAATATCATTGTACTCTATTGATGTTTCTTAAATGAAACTTACTTAAATCTGTAGAACAATACAGTATGTCCGATAAAAGTGATCAAAATTGAGACAATCACAATCCAAATCATCTCTAAATGGAACACGCTATAATCTGTTATCCATGAGAAACTATCGTTCAATTTAAATTTTGGTAGGCCCAAAATTAACAAATTAATAAAACCAAGAGTCAAAGTGATCGATAAATTCGTAATAATCTTCTCGTAGGGTTCCGAATAAACTAAATGCGGACTAAAATCCCTCGTATTAATTAATTATAATAGAATTTTCTATAATTTTACTTGTTTAAATTAACAAAACCATTACAATTATCTAAAATTCGGGTAAATCTATTCGTTTTTATTTCAGTCGTCTCTATGGGGACTTTGTAATAAATTTGATTGTTTCGGTGGAAATTCAACCAACGATTCAGACGAAATTTAGAAATTTCACCATTTTGCACATTAACAATTGAGATCTCTCGACAATACCATGAGGGTTTTTCGCCACTGAAACTCGACCAGATTTCCAACTCTTGTAAATCACCCAATGATTTTTCACTAGTGATGAAGAACCAATCTTCGTTATTACGTTGAAGGATCTTCAATTCCGGATCGGGATAATTCAATAAATGCGGCTTTAAATTTTAAATAATCATTCTCTACTATTATGGAAAATACAACAACTTACTAAAGTCGTACTTTCTGCACCAATAATTCGTATACAAATATTCGAGGTAGTGCCTGAGGATCTTCTCCAGCCAGTTTTTATAATAACAACATATAAATAACGAAATAAACAATTAATATCCGCTAATAAATAAATATTTCGGTACGAATAATTTCGTTTAATTGTCGAGAAAATTAATAGAATTAAATAAAAGGTGAGCACAAATAAGGTTTCCAAGAAAATGATAGGGCACCAAATTAATTCCATCGTCCAATCGTGATTTATTATTAAATTATCAATTTCTATTCTATTATCATTAATTTGCGCTGATAAAAGTGAAAAATGTTGGCATTTACAACGAATACTACCACCCGCCAATTTTCCCTTAAATTATATATTATATATATAGTCGTATTCTCTAACTTTTTGGCGATTCATTACTATGACAACGCAGGAGATCTACAGTTTCTTTGAAAAGAGATAAGATAGAATAGCGTTGTCATGGTATTCAATCATCAAAAAGTTACAGAATACGACTGATAATTTATATTTTAATTGGGAAAGTTACCTGACACGAAAATTGCCAAATTCTCTTTGTAAAATTCCAAAAATAACAACCAACCGTATAGATTTTGATATTGAATGATCGTTGGGGGATATTCTTTTGTGGTAATACGCCAATATACCACCAATTATCGTAATTTCTCTTATTAATAAAATATAATAAATTATTTGTTTTTGTTACTAATGTAGTTAAGTCGGAAATTTTCGGTTTTTCCATACTGAGAACCCCCACCTGTATAACATAAGATTTAAATCCATTGACTATTCGTAGCGGTATTCTGTAAATGTAGTAAAAACTAACCGTCACCCTTCAAATTTAAGGGATGTTTTCGTATATACGGACAGTTACAGAATACCACTGATAGTTTATTTATTGTTTTTACTATTTTTCTATAGGGAAATGTGTAAAATAAGCAATCAAAATAGGGACTTACATTTAAATCCACATCAAAATTCACGAATTCGATATAAAAGCTTTGATTTGTCAACACTTCAATTTTAATTACAACAATACTCCTATCATCATACGCTGTTTCCAATGGAAATTCAATTTTATGAATTTTCTCTTTAATTCGACTCTCATCAATATTGAAATTCACTCCCAAAGGTTTATCGAAATAATTCAATTCATTGTGATTTATAGATTCTCGAAATTTAATTAAAACAATGTCTGATAACAATCGCGAATCTCTCAACGTCCACCAGAATAAATCCAACGACCATATACAGACAGAAATTTCAACCGGTATCTTTTGGAAATTTTTCGTTTTTCCAACTGAAATTTTACCGAAATTCATTGGATTTTGAACGAAATCATCGCCGGAAAATTCCCCAAAAAATGTCTTGCAAAATTTCGCGTCGATCTGTCTGAATTTCTCGCCTTTCACCATTGTTTTGGTTATTGTATTGGTAGAAATTCGACAAATTTCAATGAAATTCCTCGAAATTCGTTCGAAATTCACCCGTTTAGTTTCGCGTCCGTAGTCGTCATAATCCGGATAATCTTCAACAATTGCTTCGATGTCTAACGGTGGATAGGGCGTTGTTATTATAATTTCGGTATTATTGAAGATTTCGGGTATGTTTGGTTGCGAATTTAAGTCGCCACATTTTAGCAAAATCCTGTAAAAACAGGGGGAAAATTTTAGATCTTCGAACTGGAATTTTACTAAACTTACTTGGTAGTGCTTTGATAATCTTCTGTTAGGGTTTTCAGGAAATGCTTATTCCTAATTAACTCATCCTCTCTATTGGCGGAATTTTTACAAATATTGGTTGCATCTAAACCGAAATACGGATCTGGTAGGTTTGATAGTTGACTAATTTTATTCGCTAAAGATGCAACACTTTTAGCCATCTCGCTAGTAATTATTGGTATTTTTTTAAGATTATCAAGCACATATTTTTGTATTAAATTGCGTTGTTGTTTCACTGAACTTGTTCCCCGGTTATATTCCTCAATGATACCATCAATTAATTGAAAAGCTTCCCCAAATTTCCTGCTGTTTATTAAATTTTCTGTCTTATTATTAACGTCATTAATTAATAATAACGCTCGATTCTCGTCAATATTAGTTGGAAAATTTGGTTTCACCTACAATCAAACAAAATTAATTCTCAATGAAATCGACTTAAATTAAAATCACTTGAATTTGTAGTTCTGAAACGGCGGAAAATTCTCGTTCGTCGATCATTTTGATGAAAATTTTCACATTAGTCGGCGAGACAAATTCGATATTTTCCAATTTTGGACTGTCTTTTATAATTACAACATCATCTCGATTATCTATCGGAGTTGTAAAAACAATAAAATTCACAATATCGCCTTTATATTGACAATTAATCCTAAATTGAGTCTTTAAAGCTACCCCCTGTTGGGGTCGAACTGCACATTTAGTTATCGTCGGTAATAGGGGTACGTTTATAAATTTAACGCTACTACCAACTAAATTATCTGCAATAGAATTTGATTAATTCGAATTTCCAATGATTTAGATCGAATTTACTCTTTAGCGATAATTGGATTTTGTATTGACGTCCCTCTGAAAATACGCCACTATTTATAATGAATTTCGAGTTATAACGCCCATATTGCGTGTCTCGTTGATAATTAAACTGATCATCATCCATTACGGTCCACGTGTAAGAATTTTCGTCGATTTTTTGGCAATTTTTCAAGCATTTCGCCGCCAGATAAACGATCTCTTTTGGCGTTGTAAACAACGCGAACGGTGGGCAGTTTTTCAAACAAACTATCCCCAATTCGACAGCATTTCGTTCGATTTTAACAATCTGCGATGTTGATACCCACTGTGAAGATTTCGTCTTGACGTTTACAATAAAATTATAAACGTACTTATCAACACAGAATTTTTTCGGTACTTTAATTCGATTCCTATTGGGAAACGGTTGATCGCAAAATTGTCGCTTTTGGTTATTCAAAGTGCATTGCCATTTGAAATCTAGAAACTGTGAACTACCGGCTTTTAGATCGAGATTTAGCGAGTTCGAAGCGTCCACAATGAAATCTTGATCGGCCCCAACGGTACGTTCATCACCGCCGCTGATAATGGGTATCGGTAATTCCGGTTTTATTCGAATTTCACACTGGAAAATTACGATAAATTAAACGTTGGTAAAATTACTGGTGATACAACCATAGTTGATTGCTTTCTTTGTGTTTCACCATCGACAATTTCGTTAATTTCAAGATCAATTATCCAATTGCCAGCGTCGAGTAAATACGGTTCTAATATTAGAATATTCTTATTTTGGTAATTATTTAATTTTATCACCTTTCTACCAATTATTTCCCAATTGTAGGTCAATTGTTCATACTCACAATTCGTTTGGTAATTTGCTACAATTTTATTCAGTTTTATTTTTGATAATAATACGGGATAAACATCGTTAACGCTACGAAATTTGATCGAAATTTTATTTAAATTGACTCGAAAACTCTACAATTTACCAATCAACTATTTTCAAAATTCTTAAGCAATTCTCTCTATATAAAATCGATTTATTTACAGTAAACTTTATAAAAAGAGTTAGAATCAAGAGATTGATAACAGTCATTTCTGTCGTTAATCAATCAAGGAAAGGCCAACTTTAAGAATAAAAAATTTATTAAACTTTCAACAATTATAAATTGCCCCGTTTCTCCTGTTCGATTTCGATAGCTTCAAAGAGAGCTTTAAAATTACCAGCACCAAAACCCTGAAATAATCGCGTCATTATTTTGATAAGAAACTATAATTGTCAATTACGTTATGATTTCTGCGTTGGATCACTTCTAAAAAGACTGTCGGTCTGTCTTGCATATTCTTCGTGAAAATCTGCAACAAATAACCATCCTCATCGTAATCAATCAAGATTTTCAACTCTTGTAAAATCTTTAGATCCTCGGCAATTTTCACTTTACTATGCTTCAATTTCTGTCGTAAAATATCGTAATAACTGTCCGGTATTTGTAAGAATTCAATACCGCGAGCTTGGAGATTTTTCACCGATGCTATAATATCTTGGGTATTTAAAGCGATGTGTTGGACACCAGCTCCGCCATAATATTCCACATATTCTTGGATTTGGCTCTTTTTCTTGCCAGGTGCCGGCTCGTTTATTGGCAATTTTATATTTTCCTCCCAATTGCTCATGACGATTGAACGTAGAGCTGAATATTCCGTATGGACTTGTTTATCGTCAACAGACCAGAAACGGTGGAATTGCAGGATAGTCTCGTACCATTTCGCTACAGATTCCATTTGGCCGTCCGGTTGATTGCCGACGACATGATCGATAAAGTCCAACTTGGCTGAAGGTCTGGAAATTGTCATAAAATTTTAAATAATTCGATTTTTATTTGATTGCTTTTATACAAAGTTTGTGTTAGTTTGTCGGGTGTACTAGCGACGTAACCAGGTAGAAAAGGGCCGCGGTATAGACTCCGATCGATAAAAGTATGTGTTGTATCTCCGTACTATAAATTAACGTCGATTAAATTCGACCGAATCGATTGTGGGCTTTACTTACGGTTTGAATCGTAGCAAATCTTACAGTTCCATTGAAATCGCTCTCCTCCCAAATATCTTTCACGACAGTTGCCCCCTTCTGTTTCGCCCTCTATTCGCACAATTTTAATCCAGTTTGACTTAAATTTAATCAACTTACCAAAACGATATTGTCCAAATCCTCAACGGCCATAGCGATATCTTTAACACCATCACCGTGTTTTATTAAATGCGGCCCGATTTGATTCTCACCGGGCTCGTAGGGGGACACGAAAACGACCACAATCTGCACGATTCTTACGCGATTATTATCATAAAGATGTAATGGTCGGTGATAAATACCTTGTTTTGGCCGACTACATGATGGGCGTATTTGCGGTTGCCGTTCTCTAAGCCCTTGTAGGCTAACGGTTCGAAACCCAATCTTGTGATGTAATAACTGGCCGCCTAAATTTGCCATATTTTCAATTTTATAAAATTGTGATTTTGATTGCTTACCTGTTTCGCATTGCCTACATAAAAAGTTAGATGATCGAAATATAAGAATCGTCCGCTTGTTGGCTGGAATTTTCAAAAAATTTTAACTACGATTTGTTAGTTATTTTCAAGAATTACCTTGGCTCCTTTATCGGTATAGCTTGTCTGTCAATTAGAAGATTCGAATTAATTTTTATAAAAATTGTAATCTTAAGGTACTTACCATTTTGTCTAATTAGCTGCCTTTTGTTGACTTGTCTTATATGAATATAGTGGTGTTTGGCTTTTTATAAGTTCCACAAACTCACACACACAAACGCACAAATGCAAACACGTTTTATATTTTATTGAAATTCAAATCAATTTAGATGAGGAAAAGGAGAGAAATAGAAATGTTGTTTGTCCACTAATAACAACAAATCCAACAAGGCAATCGAGATTTTTTTAAAAGTATTGCATACTCTACCACCATTTCCAAAATATCAACCCTTCGAGAGTTGTAATTGAGAATCCTACCAAAATTCGTAAATCCTTCAGAATTTTCCATTTCTGTGCGTGTTTTAGAATAACGCATTTTGTAACAACCCCATTTATAATTCTTGCTCTTAATTTGTTTTGAAAATTGTTTATTTACAAAAATTGCGCCTCGAAGATGCTGAAAGAATCAGTGAAGTGTTTTTTAAAAAGTAAACCGTAGTAATGTCGTAGTACTACAAATTGAATGATGCAATCTGATGAATGAATTGAGTAAGCCATCAAGGGGTATTTTTCTTATGAATGAAGCTTTGTAAACGTTGAATGAACTTTATTGTAAATCAATAGTAAGGTTTGAAACAAAACAAACAGAGTACTACTGCAATAACAACAGTTTACTTGCAATTACTTTATTTATAAATTCTTTTAATTTGTTCTTATCAGATTATTCTACAGGATGATCTATTACGATGATGATTACAAACCAATATGTAAATTTTTGGATTTTCATATTATTTTCAAAAACGACTCTAATTTCATAAAACTCCACCAATTCGAAGTAGAATTTATGTATTCAGTTATAAAGTCATTGATATCTCAGATTTTTACAGAGTAACAGAATGATTTTTTGGAGGATCTAGTTCTTTTGTACCCATTTTAGACGCTAACAGGTCTCATTTTCGCGCATAAAAACCACAATTGTACATTTCTAATAATGGCAGTTTATTGATTTTGACAATTAACAAAAATCTCATCTTATTCTGCCATATTATCAATAACAATTATATTTTTTTAATACGGAAATTCTGTGAGTAACCTTGTTTTTGTTATTTTTCGAAACATGAAAACAAAATAGAATTTCTGCAGAATCATTCTACAATCCCAACTTTAGAAGAATTTAAATAATTCATGATTTTCGATGGAAAATAACAAGAAATCATGTGTGTCTGTCTCTCATAGGTGTGTTGTACGTCGTAACCAATCACCTCATTCTTGACACATTTACATTTCTTGTATTACCTGTTTCATAAGGAAATTTATTTGAATAATTAATAAATAAATTGAGACGTAGGGAAAAAATTTAAAACCTGCTAAATATCGCTTAGTAACAGAATTCTGACTCGACTGTTAATGACCTAATATGGATTTTTCTATCTAATTTTCGGCTTGTGATCCTTATCGTTACTAGATCAGTCGATTCTTGATTTTTCTCAAGATTTCAATATACAAAAAATAAACATAAACATTGTCTTCATCCCCATTCAAGAAATGATAGCAAATTGATTTACATCTGATAGCCCCTAGAAATCTATTTTATACTCCCTTAAATTTGAGTATCTCTGTTCATGTGTGTGTTTACAACCCCTGGATTTATCCCAATTAGTATTCACATGTTTACAATCGTATATGCATGCGCAGTTTTATCCCCGCGGACCCCCAATCGAATTATTCCCACCGTCAGGTCCTTATGAATGTCCTGGGGTTCAGTTGGATGCTGTAAGATTAGCTAACGTCAATGTAGTAATCCTAGAATTATCGATAGAAATTTCCATAAATTTATATGCAACACAAAACAAATATGAAATTATTAAATAAAATCGTTCTTTTTATTTTAATACTTTCATCAATATCAATTAAAGGTGAGTTTTTAATAATTTTCTATTAAAAAAAATTGTTTAATTTTCAAAATATTGTGCATGTTGTACGTTTATTGAAATTCTATTTTTAGTAATATTGATTTTGCCTTGCCAGCATCCCCTATTTATACACAGTAAAAGTAAATTTAATAATTTCTAATTATTGAATGAACGACCAGAAGGAAATACTAATGAAGTTCGATTTCTCATTCATTTAACTACGGTATTCTATTCTACAATGATCGTCTTTAAATGTTCTCTTTTTACGCATACAAGAATCAATAATGTCATTCATGATTTTATCTAATATTAGAATCTATAAAGTTGAGATTGAATATTATTTCCGGACTTAGAACGTCTTCTAAGACGCTTTATTCCGGTTATACAGGGGTGTTGAGTTGAAATTATACGGTTTATTTGGAAAGTTGGCGAGCAATTTGAAAAATATTTCATGGACTTATAAGAGGGTTCGTAGAGATCAGTCTAGCAAAAGTGTAACCTCGTAGCTTATCGTGAAGTTGGTCAAAAAACTGTCGCAGTTTTCTAAACTAAGATGCGTTAAATGTCTCAAGGATGCTCTCCACATACTTTATTAAATTCTCCTCCATCGCATTCCAGAATTAATGCGAAATATTTCTACCCATTCCAGAATAAAACAGACAGAAACAATGTTGGAAGCATCCTCAAGTCATTTGGCTCGTTTTTGACCAGAAATGAGCGGTTTTTGACCAACTTTCAAATGAGCTACGAACCCCAAGTTTGACTAAAATAATCTCCAGCAGACATCCTTCTACAAATCTTCAAATATTTGTTGAATAACTCTCCAAATATAGGCAATTGCATTAAGAATTTATAGTCGGAGATGAAACACGGTATACTTTTAGTCCAGCAACCCTGTATAGGAACATATGTAAATATATAACTATCGATCCGATATCTAGTGAATTTGAGTAATTCTACAAGATCGTTGACGTATAAATTTATATACAAGTAGCAAAGGCAATTTTACAATTCTTGATTCTCTTTCAAAAACCGTTTGAAATTGATTTTTTCGCTTATTTGAAACAGAACTCATCCTTTAAATTCTGATAGACAGCGAAATAGTTATTTATAATTATTCGTTTTAATGAAACATTAATCAAAACTAGGACAATTTGCAGAAAATAGCTTTTAAAGTAACAAATTTTTTTCTGTTAAAACACTTATAATAAAAATTCCAAAGTATCCCTTATAGATCTTGTAAATTATAGGCTTGATTTAATTGAAGTATGATTAAACTTCCAGACATTGATGGCGCATCGAATCTAACTTGTTATCAATGTGTACGTTACACAAACGTAGAATGTGGACCGGAAGACTTGCTACCATGTCCGGAAATTTCCGACCGTTGCGTTACGCACATCAGTAAAAATGGTAAATTTCTAAATTGAAAATTAAATGATGTTAAAAATCGTTTGTTCTAGCCGAAATAGGGTTCTCTATTAAACGCGAATGTGGTCTTGGTCCGTGTAGTTTCGATGATCCAATGGTTAATAAAGGTCTAGGATTAGGTGGCGATTGTAATCGTAACCGGGATGAATTTTTTTGTATCTTTTGTTGTCGCCAAAGTGGTTGTAATAAAAATATCGCAGTGAAAACTATTACATTACCTACAATGATTACAATTATTTTACTTATTATTTGTATAATTTGTAAATAAATTTGATAAAATTAAAATTCTAATCTTGTTCTTTAAATCTTATAATAAAATAATTGTATAAAATAAATGTAAAAAAGTAAAATTTGTCGAAATTGTTGTACGCAATGGACGGAATTAATGGTAAATGATTCTCTTACATTACGATCAATTAAGTAATTTTCTATAACAAATTATAGATAACATTTAGAAGAATTGCAACGAACACAAGGCTAGTGGCGATACTGGAATGTTGACTGCCAGACTGTAACAATTTGTATTAAAAAATAATCAAAAACTGACCTCTAACTTACAATAATATAATAATTACAACGATCCCCCTTACAACACTCTGAACATTTCCAATCTTGATACCAGATATGTGTACAAGTTGGCATATTAGCCCGACGATATTTCTCACAATTCTCCTTCGTTGAACAACGTTTCGAGATGTAGTATTGTTTTAATGCACCCTGCGACCAATACGGGGTACTACCCCAACTGATCTCCGTTAAACAAACATCCTCACCATATTCACAAGTCTTTATGGTTGTTGTACATTTATCACTGTTGTCCTCTTGACGTTCACACACATAACATTCCAAAGAATTCACTAAAACACAATTGAGGTTATGATTGGTACAAATGTGTAAAAATTCGCTCACCTGTAGAGATTGTGATGGTAATGATAAGGCAAACTGATAAGACACTAAAGGAATGCATTTTTATTACAATCTTATCTATTTAAAATAATTAATTTGATATGTATCGCGATATGAATCAGACGTAAACATAACCACACCCACCAATTGTTAACGATGATAAACAATTCGAATTTTATCACCTTTATAATAATAATTTTCAAAATATTAATCAGTCGTTAATTCTACAATTTTAAAATTGAGGATTTATTGTTAATTTTCATGAAATCGTTAAAAATTTTATTTGTGAAACTTTTAAAATTGCCGGCTATTTGTAGCGCTATTGTTTACAAATAATACGCAGTGTTGCCAAATCAACAGAATCATTTCACCTAATAATTGGTTACGGATTTAAGTATTTGAGAATGTAGTTCGTTTTGTATTTCACAAAATTACAGACTATTAATTTCAATTTTATTTGTTTCTACTAGTAGTGATTTGACGACAAATTAATATTTATATGGGATTATTCAAATTAGGTCTGCTGGAATTTCCGGAAAAATCGTGAATGTGGCAACATTATTAGTTGCTCAAAATACCAGTAGATGTCGCTTTATAACCTGTCAAAATTGTTGAAACGTCACCGCAAGAAAATCAAATATTGGAAATTTCTATTTTACAATAATAATAAAAATTATTCTAAATTTGGGAAAATAACAAATATTTTGTATAATTTTTCGATAAATACTATGTTGTAAGAATTATGGAAGGTGTATTGTGGAAATGGACAAATTATTGGAATGGTAATTTAAAATCGCTCAATATTGTAATGTTTAAAACTGTAATATTTCTTTAATAGGCTGGCAAACACGTTGGTTCGTTTTAGAGAATGGTGTATTAAGTTATTATAAATCTCAAGAAGAGGTCAATCAAGGTTGTAAAGGATCTATTAAAGTACAAGCATGTGAAATTAACGGTAATCACGAATTGTGATTTTATTGATAGATTTACTAATTGTTGATTTTTACAGTCAGTCCAATAGATAATACACGAATGGATTTAGTAATACCGGGTGAACAACACATGTATTTGCGTGCAGCAACCTCTCAAGAACGCCAACAATGGCTCGTAGCACTCGGCAGTGCAAAAGCTTGTGTCCAAAATAATCGAAATCGTAAAGATACTAGTCAGTTTTTATAATTTTTGTAAATCTACAATGCAATAATTTGTTTTATTTCATAGGTGAAACAAATCCTGTTACATTGAAAACGAAAAAATCCGAATTAAGATTGTATTGTGATCTATTAATGCAACAAGTGCATGTTATCAAAACGGCAGCCAATAATGAAAACGGCCCCGATATTGAAGTAAATTAAAAACCTACAATATGTCTCAACAACAAGAGACTAATTATAAATTAAAGATAATTGATTTCAATTATCTTGTAATTTGTAATTAGTCTTTATTGTAGTTGTTGGGGCGTACTTTGGTAAAATTACTAATTATTGATGATTTTTCAAATAGAGTATGGATGATGCAGCTCGATTATTAGGTGCAACTTGTGATACATTCATCAAAACGTTAGAAGAATGTATGAAATTATCAAATGCAAATTTACCGTATGATGTTGTAACGCAACACAATAATGAAGCCATTGTACCAGTACCATTAAATTCGTCCAATAAAAAAATGGTTATTTGCCAAAAATAATCAAATCTATAGACAATATAATCGTACACATTCCTTATATTGTTCGTTATATTCCATTGTTTTTATTTTATTTCAAATTATTAGCGAGATTTCTATATTATTCTATGTATGTTGTAATTTGATTAGATTTATTATACAGAATCTGTTAGGTAGCGATATGGATCGTTTATTTTGAATTTAGTACAAGTTTATTGTTTCGTTCTTCCGGTTATTTAATTTCCGAAATAGAAGACTCGTGGAATTTCATTTAATTCACAGGAATCTCATATCATTTCCACTTTATTATTGAATATAAAGCTGAAACTAGCTTTAATTCTTCTCTTTTAAACTTGCACCATTTTGAAAATGAACGATCTACAGAATATCGAATTTCTTATTAATTTATTTCGTACAGAATTGTTTCTACTCAGTTTGGTTATCTTGTTAAAGTTGATTATAGAAAGCGGTTAAAATATCTTTAATCAGGCCTTATTTTCTTATAACTAATTAATAAAATATACAAAGGATTTGCCAAACAAGATAGAACAACTGTACTTTTACATTTATTTACTGTTAAACAGCCAAAGGATTATTTATTTTTCTGTTTTACAAGAGAACGAATATATGTGATATTTTTACCTTGTAATCCCACAAATGTAGTTTAATTTTATTGATTTTCCCCATTTGAACACTACAATCTTTTATATTCACGAAATAATCGATAAATATTCTAACCATAATTTGCTGTAATTCAATTACAATTAAAATGTCTCTATTCAAAATTCGTACATTTTGGTCAACAACTTGTGATGATAATGATGGTGTTGATGGAGATTTCGATCAAAATTCTCTATTGATAACGAAATTGAATGGTGATTCTGATTATATTATAACAGGTAGTCATCGGAATATTTTACGAATTTATAAACCGTGCGGTGGATTGTTGGATAACGATGGTCCTGTGTGTTATAAAGCAACAGATTTATTGATTGAGAAAATACTAAATCAGCCGATTTTGCAAATAAAATGCGGACGATTAGTTTCGTGAGTATACAACATTATTCCGATTATTGTAAAATTAACAAAATTGATAACTAGAGGCTCCCTGAAGAAACAACTGGCGATTTTGCACTCGCGCTCATTGGCGGTCTATTCGTTTACAATCAAAGAAGGGGCCACCGATCATGGTAATAATCCAATTATAAGAATCTATCGATTGTATTGATTTAATTACAGGTACTCAACATATAATCCAACA
This sequence comes from Hycleus phaleratus, assembly GCA_013841185.1. NCBI lineage: Eukaryota > Metazoa > Arthropoda > Insecta > Coleoptera > Meloidae > Hycleus > Hycleus phaleratus. The sequence continues at coordinate 31,112 of JACDRP010000308.1, forward strand.
ATTATACGAACATAAATTACGCCGGACTGCTGCCAATTTCATTCTAGCAGCATTTGGTGGAAATCACAACCGGGATTTCTTGTGTGTACAATCGTTAGACGGCTTGTTAACATTCTACGAACAGGAGAGTTTTTCATTTTGTTGTTTCCTACCAGATTTTCTGCTACCATCACCGATGGTCTACGTCCGGAAAACTGATAGTTTCGTTACGTGCAACCCAAATTGGTGTCTAACCAGTTTCAAGTAAGTTTCATTTCAGAATTTACGGGGATTTAAGTTGAAATTTCAGGTATAAATTGTTATCGGAAGCCGGTCAAAATTCAGCCGAAGAAGACTGTACGGGTAAGAAAGTTGTGTGCGATTGGAGTGTTAATTTAGGCGAAGCTATTATCGATATTGAAGTAATTGATGAGCCTGATATTAAAGAAAACAGTATCATGGTGTTGGGTGAGCGGAATTATTTCTCAATATCGGATTCCGGACGTTTAAAATACATGAAAAAACTGGAATATTGTCCGATCTGTTTCACGAATTATATTATTCGTAAAAACCACCAAAATTAAATAATTAAAATTAATATTTGCAATTTTAGATGAGAATATTATGTCGTTGATTGTTTCCGAAACAAGGACGCTTTTAATTTACGAAAATACAACGCTGAAATGGTCGGCCCAGTTAGAATTTCTACCGGTAGCTGTGGATCGGGCGATTTTCGAAAATATCGTTGGAGCTTTGGTGCTTTTATCGGAAAACGGCCGTCTTGAATGTTGTTATTTGGGCACACAACCGAGTTTATTTGTCGCACCGCCGCTTATTTCCCAACCGTTAGATTTCGATAAAACTGCAACAGAATTAGCAACTCTAAATAAAACGATTCGAAACTCTTACAATAACAGTAACCGGTTCAACTTACTTTAAAATCTGTTTGAGAATAATCGATTTATTGTAGAGATGAATATAAAGAATTCTGCCACTGAACGGGAGCTAGTTATAACAACTGTCAAATCGCAATTAGAATTATGTAGATTCGAACATAATCTAAAGGATACTTTCAATAATCAAATGTGTACTGTTCAAATTGATATTTCGCCACAGATTACACTTGAGCAAGTACAAATAACATTCTTCGTTCAACGCCCATTAAAAGTTGTACCACAAATTAAATTCTTCGACAGTCTCACTGAGAAAACTCCAATGGAATGTTATGTTTATCGCGATGAAAATCGAGAGGTGTCCACGTTAAAACTACAAATAATCGCTTCATTTATGACAGATCTTGGCCTACCCAAAACTATAACGCAATCGACTGATCTACCGTTGAGTTTAGTTGTTGAGAATTGCCAGCCACAGAAAGAGGCCGAATTCAAAATCACCCTGAATCTCAATCAAAGTCCGGTTGGATTGGCGGCGCTCTTTCCAGGTGAGTTGTTTGTTATTTAGAATCCAAACAAAATTTGTTTTGTAGAATTTATCGGTGCGGATAGTTCGACATTAAATAATGCAATGGCTTTTAAAAATCTGACCGAAGAGAGTAAGATCGTGACAATTCTCTTGGCTAAATCATCCGAACGATATCGTCTCCAATCCGATTCGTTAGCCTCTCTTAGTTTACTGGTCGAACAGATGGTTCTACGATTAAAACAGAAATTTGCAAATAAGCCCGACTTTAAGCTGTATTTCAATTCACCATTGCCTGTCGGCGAGATTTTCAAATATATCGACAATCATTTCGAAGCTAGAAAACAATACAATCTACTTCAAGTATTTGGAAATATAATTTCGTGAAGTTATTCTAATTTTTTTGAATTTTAGGAAGATTTGGCACAGTTAAGCGGGCAATTTCGTCTGATTCAGAAACGTTTGATTGCCAAATTTAAAATTAAAAACCCCACACCTTTGACGAATTTAGAAATGCTACTCGACGATACACTCAATGATATAATGAAAATCGCTGAAGATCTGGATCGCGCAGCGGAAGATTTGATTCAATCCCAAATTGAATTGTCTTGTATTTTAAATTTAATTAACAGTCTCATTAAACTAATGGAGATTGATGAGAGTCTTAAGAATTTGATAGAATCACTCTTTTCGCCGACAATTTACGATGTTGAGAAACAAGTAGGTCCATTTATTTCTCAATACGACAAATATTAATAAACGAATTTGAAATTTCTAGAATTGGGAAGATGTAATTGACGCTGGTTTGTGCTATTTATTGCGAACAATTCTAGCAAAATCCGATAAAGATAAGCTACGTGCGGCCCATACAAGTTTCGATGAAATCAAAGATTCGACTAGAGTTGAGAAACATTTAACACAGGTCTTGGAACGAATACCTAAAACGAACCCTATTGAAACTCATTTTAGTATTGAAGAAGGTAGAGTCGAAATTATTAAATCAACAAATTATTGAATTATCACATTATAGAAACAGAATTGAATCCTGATGATAGTGAAAGTGGTGATATTGACGATAGTAAAGAACCAGAAACGCTACCGATAGGAAGTCGAATAGGTGAGGCCAGTGTCCGGGTATTATCAGCGAAACAAAGTTTACTTCGGCGGCGTAATAAAGTTGTTAATGATCAATAACTTAGGTCGATATAGATGTTATTTTTCTCCAATCTAGTTTTGTTGTTTTTATGTAATTAAGCACTTAAATACACGAATTTGAGCGGTTGTTACCCGAAAACGGAAATAAACTTTCTACAGTTTTCTGTTTCTTTACTTTCCAATCCATTGGCTATGATAAAGATAATTTGATAACCCACTGGTTGCTTGAAATTTTGGGGAGTTATTTCATCCTATACATGAGCATATCCGTTGAAAAAACACACGTATCTTATCTTTTAATAGAGAAAACCATCATATGGGAGCAGGCCCCAAGAGAGAGGGGTCAAAGTTCTGGGGCCCGGGCCTAAAGAGGCCCGGAACCGCCTGGACCTAGCCGGCATGGACGACGGAAGGGCCGAACAGCAATCAAAGGCCTCAGCTATCTAAGGCCCCCAGAGACATCCTAGCTCTGCGCTCATTTAATTTTTTTATTACGATGCTATGAGAAGTAAACAAAGGCTGGAAGGGAAGGGACCCGTGTTGGCTCTCGAAGGCCCTGGATAGGAGCTTCTTCGAATTTTAAGTGGTAAAAGTAGCCATAATTGTACAGATTTGCGTTAATTTTACCAATTGTTATTCAGACCCTAAGGTGAATATTGTAGGTACTTCTGTTTTCTAAAATCATCAATCTGGCTAACAATTTTTAATTTAGCACTAAATAAGTTGTGAATTTCGTTCTTTAAGATAAAATTCGATTTCATTTCGTCGAGTTTAGGGGTTAGTAGTCACAATTGCGCAAATTTGTACTTTTATCACAATTATGCGAATACATTTTATTCTTTCTAATAACCTTTAACAAACGACTCGAATGTACAACCCGTTTTAAGCATAAAATTAGCTAGAACGTACTTATTTACAGAGCCGCAGCGTAGGTACATTGTGTGCCTCACTAGCGGGGCGCATTTTTTCGTAAAATAAGAATTTTTTAATTCTTTGGAAACATCACAGGGAGGGGGCGCCAAATAGACTTTACACCCGGGCGCCACGTACCCACGCTGCGGTCCTGCTTATTAAATAAAATCATATAATCTATAGAAGAATTTTCGAAGGGAAACACTTTGGCTCTATTGGAAATGAAAGCTCTTCTACAATATTATTGCAAGATAGAGAAGAAAACATTACGACTTTTAAGTACTGAAAATGTAATAAATACAAAAATATTTTCTTTTAAAAAATCGATATTTTGTAGCGGAAAATTGACCAGAGAAGCAGAGGAGTAACGAAGGAAATGAGTGAAAAAGGAGGAGGAGGAAAATAATTAAAGGTATGAAAATAGAAGAAAAAAGATCGAAAAGAAGGAAAAAATAAAGGACGAGAATGAATGAAGGTAGGAAAACATGCAAAGACTAAAATGTGAAAACTGACTTATCTTTGTAGTGAAAAATCGACCAAAGGAAGAAAACAGGTAAGACGGCCAAGCAGCGAAAAAATTGAAAAAAATTGTGAAATAGTAAAGATAATCTAAAACTAGAATCTTTTGACCTATCAGTAGTAAATATAAAATCAAAAAAAAGACGTAAACTTTGAAGGACTCTATTCGGATTTTCTTAAGTCAATTTTTCCCATTTCTAAGTATTTTTAGAAGGATTTTTCTTCCAATAGGCAACTAAAATGATCTCCATCTAGTTCCTAGAAATATTTTATTCCATCAATAAACTTGGAAGTGGTTGTATTTAACATAATGTTTGGGCGAAATCATTTAAAATTAGTTTGTTTATTTAAAAATTTCTAACTTTCTTCTTGTAAAAGTAGAAAATAATAGTAATAAACATATAAAATTATTTATAACTAAAATTTGTATCAAGAAATCGTACATAGTCTAGGCTATTTAGTTGAATCAATCCTATTATATTTCTAGCCACTTTCTCTAACTAATAAAGCAATTTCTAATTGTAAGATAATCATTAAAAAATTTCTGCAAAACTTGCGTATTATAGAATTATCAAATGTCCAGTTTACACCTAAAATTTATCGAAATTTCATATTTTACAATAGCAAAATTTCCATGCACACTTTCACTTTCTTTAAACACACTTCCTCCTATACACCTTTTATTTCGATTGAGGTAGGAGAATTCTACAGTAAAATTATTTCAGTATAATTGTCTCATTGATCAAATCAACTTATCAAAATTTTTATTGTTAGCTTTATTGTTTACGTATTGAATATTTGACCTCGATGAAATTGTTTATTGTTAATAGTACAACTATCCATATGTAGGACGCATCCAATCGAAAGCAGTGTAGTATTTTGTTAGAAACAAGAATTGTTTTTAACAATTAAGTATTAAAAAAATTGTGATATTTATTAAGTTATGGTTGATAAATGTTGTGAATCGCCTTATTATAGAATGACAACTATACAAAATGTGCTCCTAAGGGTGTCTATTGTTTTGGGAATGGTAGCTGCCACTGTTACAGTATTATATTTCACACCCCTGGCAGGTGAGTCTCAAAAATCGGAAGAGATTCTAAATATTTATTTTGTATTGTAAATTTACGGGAATTGTGGTTTTTATTGTTCGATTAAAGTCACGTAAGACAAAATATGTTTGTTTAAGGTGCGCCAGGAAAAGTTTAAATGATAATCATCTTGAGATTATCATCCAAATAACTTTCACTGTTTTGTATACAAAAAAATACAAGAAGTTAAACTAAATTCATATAAATATTATCTATTAGAAAATTATTTGATAGATTAAACTTTAAGGAAGTGATTATGAAATGTTTATATAGTTGTCCGAAGACGACCATGACCGAAAAACAATTTATTCATTGAGTTTTCGAAAATCTATTCGTATTGTGACCTAGATAGCTAAAAAAAGGCGAAAATTCAAGGGATAATTAGATTAACTCTGCTGTCCCATAAAAAAATGCGGCTATTTTTTAGTTTTGTCCGTTTTAACTGCAAAAAGTGGACGGTTTAATTCCTTTTGGTCTAAATTTTAGGCTAAAATTTACAAATTTGGTAAAGATTTCAGCAAAATTTCGCCCCAAATTATACGACTTTACATCTTCAAAAATGAAACGCTATAATTTAAAAACATTCTTAATTAATTTTGAATAGAATTTCGTTTTTAATGACTGCAATTTAGACACATTTCGTTGATTATCGAACTGTTTTTTGTCTTAGAAAGTCTTGTTAGTAAGTCAATTTATGCTTAGACATTTTAATAAGAGCGAAAACATCGAGATAAATAACGGTGCCTATCAGCAGCATTATTAACAGACCTTCCGATTGATTAATGATGAGACTTCAACTTTCAGATCACAGTTTCGAGAGTTGTGACAGACCGTGCCACGATCTTGACTGGCCTATGATTTGCCGTATTAAACTGATCATCGAAGAACCTCACTCTTATCAACGGTAATCAATTCGAAATCTACTCAATTAATTAATTAAAACTACCCACATTACAGAACATGCACAAATTGTACAAATTTATTAAAAGAATGCACGCAAAATCATTGTTATTTGGACGAAACAATCAAACCGAAATTTCTAATCAATGGCCAATCATTGGGACCATCAATTCAAGTATGTCAGAACGACGTTGTCGTAGTGGATGTAGTGAATCGCCTACCAGGCCAAAGTTTAACTATACATTGGCGTGGCCAGCCGAATGATGAAACACCATTTATGGACGGTGTGCCGATGATAACCCAATGTCCAATTACAAGTTTTACAACATTTCAATACAAATTTCGAGCATCAACAGCTGGCACACATTTCTATCACACACACTCGAATACAGCCCGTTTTGACGGTCTATTTGGTGGTTTAATAGTTCGTCAAGCTGATAAATTCGAACCGCACCGGAAACTTTACGATATCGACGACAACGATCATATGGTTCTGTTAATTAGTGAGAATCATAATAGTTCTCTATTGATTAATAATAGGCGAATTTCCGGTATGGTTTTCAATGTAAAGCCAGCGAAACGTTATCGGTTGCGTTCAGCTTACATTGGAGGACCTTCAAATTGCCCAATTTCCATCACTATTGATGATCATGTGGTTAAAATTATTAATTTAGATGGTAATCCGATCAAACCGTACGAAGCTAGTCGGATTGTTTTCAATAAAGGCGAACGAATTGATTTTATTTTAAAAACTAACCAACCAATCAACGATTATTTCTTGAATGTTGAATTAAATTGTCCAAATAGATTAGAGAAAATTGCGGCTATTGTTCGCTATAAGGATTCCGATGGAGAATCAGTTAAATTGGGGGAGAATTTGAAAAATTCACGAATTTTTAATACAAGCTTGTGCGAATCGACTCAACTTGGTAGAGTTTGTTTGAACGACATCAAAGCATTAATAAAAATACCGGCTGAATTGAAGAAAGTCGATAAAGTGATTTATTTGGTTTTTGGGTCACGAATAGTCAATATTGAAGGTAATTTTTTCCAATTTGTAGTAAATCCATTAAATTTTCCATTATTGAATTGAACCAAGAGAAAGTCGAGTTGTTTATAAAAGAAATTCTAGCGAAAGTGTATCATTCTTATATAATCACGTATATTTTTAGATAATTTCCAGACAAAGATTTACGCGATTAATAATTTAACATTCACTTATCCATCATCGCCTATATTAACACAATATGGGGATGTTCCACCTGAAATTATCTGTGATAGTGGGAATTATCCGGAAATTTGCCAAAATTCGACGATTTGTCAATGTGTACACGTTGAAAAAATCCCATTAGGGAGTTCAACAGAAATCGTTTTGATCAATCAAGGTAGTTGGAGTCAAATTATCGATAATATTGATAACTGAAATTGTGTAGGTGTCGAAAATGAAGAGGAGCAAATCTTCCATTTACACGGCCAACAATTCTATGTTGTTGGATTGAAACAATACGACCGATTACCGGATTTCGATCAAATTAAATCAATGGAACAACAAAGAAATCTGAATAGTCCAGTTTTGAAGGATACCATTCGAATATCAAAGAATTCAGTCGTTGCGATAAGATTCTTAGCGACTAATGCTGGTATATTTTCGGTTTTCTGGCCGAGTGGAATGTTGAATTTCTGTCTGTTTTAAGGCTTTTGGATGTTGCGGGACGAGAACGCGAATGGTTGGACGCGAGGTATGGATGTTGTTCTACAAATTGGCGATATCGATAATGTCCCAGCAAGTCCGACGAAATTTCCAGTTTGTGGCGATTTTATAGGGCCGGATTTCTTCTTTATTTAAATCTGAATGTGGCAAATTATTTTATTGCTCAATGATCTTCCTATTAGAGATGTACAAATTAATTATTAATAAACAATTCTTTTTTTAAAGTAGCCTTAAATATAAATTTCCAGTTTCTGTCGCTTGGAAGGGGGATGTAAACAATACAAAATCAGATAGATTTTACTAATTATCAAAATTGTATCGATTCTAGGCATATGAATAAATCCATACAGCTGTTAGTATTTAAATTGAACGCTTATCAGTATTCCTTGGTTTACTTTAATAAGAACACAAACTCTACTTCAATTTCTGTCTTGTTTCTAAGAACAAATGTAAGTCTTCACTTGAGAGGAGAGCCGTATCGATTAATTTACATTTTCAATAAAGCTGTTTTCAATAATCAAACGTACGTAAGCAGCCCCATCAAAAATAGCAATTATTTGACTGTCAATATTGACAGCTTAATAAATAAACAATAATCAATTTTATCTGTTATTTTTATCAATTTATCGTTTTCAGACATCTTTTTTCTAAAATTATTAAAACTAATTTCGCCAATTAAAGTCTACTGTTAGAAGTAATCAATAAAGTTTGGCTATTTTTTGGGGGACTTGTCCTGACGTAGGTGTATGTATTCATTGATCCTTTTCTCTCGCCTTTATTATTACTAGGTCAGGATATCAAACATGGCTGCGTTCTAAAACAGCCGTTAATGGTTCCTGCTTTCTTTCCATCATTTATTTTAGAAAAATACAACACCAATTACAACAATAATTACATTAAACAGCGAATAATTGTGTTTGTTGTGGTAATTTTTGAATAGAATGTGCGTAATATCAGTGGAATAAATTTCGTTACATATGTTTGCCTGTATTCCGATTTCAATTTAAAACAATAATGTCCGGATGGCTGGACTAATGGAAGATAGTATGGACGATGATGTATTCGAAGAAGAACAGGAAAACGAGAGCCAATTGAAAATTGAACGTAAATCGAATTCACCATCACCGACCGGTTATCGAGACTATCAACCACCGGCTGAAGTATTGAAGTTGTGCAAATCGGATATTATTGAAGATTGCGAACAGACTGTACATAAAGTAAGTTTAAGCGAATTTTACAGAGATTTGAATTAATCGAATTATTAAAATCATAGACGATTCTACTTGGCGACAGCGGTGTCGGTAAAACATCCCTTCTAGTTAAATTCGATACCGGTAAATTTCAATCCGGCAATTTTTCAGCGACTGTCGGGATCGGTTTTACAGTAAGTAACGATTATTTTATAGAAAAATTGAAATGGCAGTCGTTCTATTGGAAAATTCAGGATGATCAACAATTGAAGGAATTTCTAAAATTTCCCTACTTTTGTTAGAAAGACCGCACCTTATTTTAAATAACAGTTTTCAAATAACTTAAAAACGGGTAGAATCTTGATAGAAAATATTCCAAATTCCAAACGTTTAACGTTGCTATCTGAGTTGTGAATTGTTCTATCGGAAAACTTTAAAAAAAATGCAATTAAACTAGCAGAATAATGTGCACTATCTATTATAGGGAGTTGCTATAACAACGAAACTATTTCAAGAGACCGTACAACCTCATAAATTTCCAGTAATTGATGTTATTACAAATAAGCCATCATAGTGGATCATTCTGTATATTTACCAACATCAAACAGGTGAAATTTATACAGGTCTCCATAGAAACATGCATTTTGCCTTGCTGGGGCGCAAAATCATACAATTGGCCCCTTCAATAATTTACATCATCATATATCTCTATTTCATGTTTGCCTATCGTTGCTTTAATTGGCTTGCATGTAAATTTGACGAGGTACTTGGCAAAGTTCTAATTCAAAAAACCGCGATAAGAGTGTATTTGTTATCAAATATAAACGGATCGACCATATGCTAAACTAGAAATAAACTTAATTATAAACAGCGCTTATTGTTATCAGTCTGTTAAAATGAACGGTGAAGAAACAAATTACCGTAGAATTGTTCGAGTTAAATCGACAAAAAAACATAAAACCGACAATAGTTGTAATAAATCCAATATAGAAGTAGAATATGATCGTTATAATAATCGCCGGCGGAGTTCAATGCGAGATGAACAAGTCTACGATCTATTCGTCAAGGTAAACAAATAAAATCAATTAGAAATTTGATTGAAAATCGAACAAAAATAGGTCATGCTTTTGGGTGATTCCGGTGTCGGTAAGACTTGTATTTTAATGCAATTCCGCGACGGTCTCTTCTTATCCGGTAATTTCATATCAACAGTAGGTGTCGATTTCCGGGTAAGACTGCCATTTCAATTATCCAATTCGCCAGATTTAAACAAATTAAAAGATTAACCAAACAATTTCAGAATAAAGTCGTATCAGTCGATCAGACTCGCGTTAAATTACAAATATGGGATACAGCCGGCCAAGAACGATTTAGGAGTGTTACACACGCTTACTATAGAGATGCACATGGTAAATTCCAATAATTTTAATCATTTTCATTCGAATTAAATCAAATTTTAGCTTTACTTTTATTGTACGATGTCACCAATAAAATAAGTTTCGATAATATCCGAGCTTGGTTGAGTGAAATACGCGAATATGCACAAGATGATGTTGTAATTATGCTACTAGGTACAATTTCAAGAAAATCAATAAATATCTACTAATAATTATTTTGTAGGAAATAAAGCGGATTGTGGAAGTGAACGGGCTGTACGTCGGGAAGATGGTGAACGTTTAGCTAGAGAATATAATGTTGCTTTTATGGAAACATCAGCAAAGAGTGGACAAAATGTCGAATTGGCATTCTTAGCTGTAGCTAGGTAAAAGATTATAATTCCAAAATTAATTAATAATCGTTCTATTTTATTGAAGAGAATTGAAATATCGTTTGAGCGGCAATCAGAAGGATACAAACAAGTTTTCCGTGCAGGAATATGTGAGAGAACAGACACAAAAACCGCCTTGTCCACCCTGTGGCACATAAACATAAAGGAATATTCGAAAAATAAACACCAAACAAGTATTATTGATAATAATGTGATAAACAGAAATAGGGAGGCGATGCTTTGTGCCGTTATTAGTAATTTAACTCATATCAATTTTATGACCAAAAACATTAATAACAAAAGCAGTTAATTTTACTGATATTATACTAAATACTTGGGGGCAAAATTAATAAAATTATTAAAAAATAATATAAAAATGTGGTGAATGTACAAACCGAAATAAAATCTTCAAATATCTTCACCGTTTATAATGAAACACCATCGATTCCTCGTCTTTCTCCTGCGTCTTTGGTGTTGGTTGGAACGACATATCCCAGAATCCTGACATTGTTTCCTCGTGCTCCAATTGGCGCCGATGTCGCGAACATTCACCCATTTTCTTCGCCAATTCATCAGCCGGTAGTTTTAAGCCTTTATAAAAATTCTCGCATTGTTTACACGACCATCCTTTCAACAATTTCGTCTTATCAGCAATTAATTCTTTATTTTCCGGTAATTTATTGTAATTTTCAACAAATTTTAGTAGACTTTGATTATTTTGCTTTGCAGTTTCAGTTATATCCCCATCATCATTGATTCCTTCGATAGTTTCGTCACTATCACAACTATTGTCAACGAGATCGTTCTCTTTATTTTCATCAGATCTTTCGTTAATGAAATCTAAAATTTCTTCAATTCCCATCGAAACGATATTCGAATCGATTTGGTTGCTTCTCTCCTTTTTCGACGGCGAACCAAACATTTGCGTTAAAGTCGCATTCTGCGATGGCTTCCTTTTTTTCGTTTTCAATCGACTATTTTTAGTAAAAGATTTCTTCTTTGTTGCAATCGGTGTTGTTTCAACAATTGAACAATCAATCAAATTTGTCGTGTCGCAAATTGGTGTTGTGACTTTTTTATCATCTTTCTTGTACAATAATCTCGGTTTTGTTTGTTCTTTCTGTACGTTTGTAGGGCTTGATTTTTTATTACGCAAATTACACAAACGATTCGTCGTAATTGTTGGACTTTTCACCGTAAAAAATTCAGTCTCTGGTATTTCTTTAATCGGACTGGTTGTCGCTAATTTTGTTGTTTTCTTTGAATTTTTGTCTTCAATTTTTGCCCTAATCTCACTATATTCGTTACTTAGACAATCTTTAATTTCTGTGAAAAATAGAGAAAAATCGTAAAATTATAACTTAAACTGGTCCTGATTTAATAAAAAATCACTGAAATTGATCTTCTTACTTGCAATTTCCTTTTGAAATGCCAAATAAATCATACTGAGCCGTTTTAACTCAGTCTTCTCCTGATGGTAAATTTTATTAATTTCATCGTCATATAACGAAATCCACTCGTTATAAGACGAATTGGTCATTTTTAACGATATTATTTAACAATTTTCTTTTAAATAAACAAATATTTTCAACTTTTTTAAATTGTAAAAGTAAGGTTAGAACATTCTTTTGACAGCGACTGTATTTTGTTTTCGTGGTTACTGTGTATCTAGGTTGCCAAATTTATTACAGTAACTGATAATCACTGTATCAAGCAATAATTTTATATAAAATTTCTGTGTATCCCAAAATTTTATTATTTGGTACTAATTGAATAAATAAAATTGTAATTGAATATTTTTTATTGTATTAGAATTGAAGAAAAATCATTGAATTTGTTACAAGGATAGAACTCTGACAACATTGTATATTAAGAACTAGTGGGTATAGGCAATCATCAATACTTAAACATTATGAAATCTAAATGTAGATCTCCAAATTGATTCAAAATTTTTAAATTGTTTGTTTTAAAAATTATATTCTTCTTCAATATATTACAGCTTAAAAGTACAAAAACTGTCAATTATTGCATTTTATTTGTAGTTGTACCAGAATCTCTACGATTTTAAAAAATTGCCGTTTTATTTTCAATCGCATCACAATTCAAATTTGATTTTTTCAGTTTTACTTCAAGATTAAAAACATATTTTAAATTTTGACGTTCTATTGCTAACATTTCAAATTTCTATCGCTGAACCTTGATAGAGACTTGATATGGTTTTTCGATAAGTCGCATCAAACCTGTACCCGTTGTTTTTTCTTTCTTTTGTATGTGGAAATCCTTTACAAAAATTTGTCAACGACAAAACTGTGCTTGATTTCGTTCGAAAAATCTTTCCCTGGAAAAGAATGTCTTTGAATAATGTGCTATCGGTGCGGGATTGTGATACCATGTCGGAGAAATCGGATACGGCAACGGTTACATCGGAATCAAATTGGGGCTCTAAGGAGGAATTGCGCGACTTCGTTACAAAGCATGGTTTGAAAGATATCGCGGATTTGTATCAGGAACGGTTTCGGGTTGATCGAAGGAAATTGGAGCAGATGCTCAGCGGTAAAACAACTCTATTTTCAATTTTTCCGCAAAGAAAACCATTTTTAAAGATTTAAACTTATTGAAATTTAGGTGACAATGAGGCTCTAGTACCAGCAGACGTATTCTTCGCTAAGGTAATTTTGATGATAGATTTTTATCCTAAAGTGGTTGATAATTTGATAATTTTGGGATAGATTATGGATGATACTGATACGTACATAATATGGCCAAATAAATTGAAATTGGGTGCTAAATCGAAGAAGGATCCACATGTTAAAGTGGCCGGCACTAAAGAGAGTGTTGTAATAGCCAAAGAGAGGATTTTAGCAATTCTATCGACTAGAGTAATGTTGATTTTTCGAAATTTCTATTAACTAAAATATAAGTTTTCATAGTGTAATCGTGTTACAATGAAAATGGATATTAGTTACACGGATCATTCGCATATTATTGGCAAAGATGGTTTGAGTATAAAACGTGTTATGGAGGAGACCCAATGCCATGTCCATTTCCCCGATTCGAATCGTTCGAATTTAACTGAGAAAAGCAATCAAGTGTCGATTTCTGGTGATTTAGAGCATGTTGAAATGGCACGAAGTCGTGTTCGAGTGACTAGCCACAAAAATTTAAATAAATTTTAAAATTAATTGTTTTTTCCATAGGAATTGATACCGTTGATTTTCGGCTTTGAACCACCGATAACGCAAGAGCCAATCGATAAATCTACACCGTTTATTATTGATATACAAGAGAAATATAAAGTTCAAGTGATTTTCAGGACCCGTTCAAAATTACACTCGACTATCGTACTAGTTAAAGGACCTGAATGGGAATTGGAGAATGTTAAGCAAGCCACACTAGCTTTAATGGAATTTATGTATCAAGAGGCAAATGTAAATTATTTAGGGAAAATTTCGAATTTTTTTACAGGAATTTTTTATCTGTAGATTCAAGTACCGATTCAAATGTCTATACAGATTTCCGCCCAAAATCATGTGACTGTATTTGGAAAGAATTTAGTAAATTTGAAGGGTATCATGCAATTTACGAATACAAAAATTCTGGTACCCGATACACAAGATCAAAATATACCAAATTTGAAAAAGAGTAACATTTGTATAACAGGTAGTAATATTCATGATGTTTACCGTGCACGACAGTTATTAATGGGCAGTCTACCTTTATTAATTATCTTTGATTTGCCCGAAGAAACGATTGATTTAAGAGTACGTCCGGAGGATTTACAAGAAATACAAAATACTTGCGATGTTTCGATAACAATACGTCAAAAGAATCGACAAACGATTAAAGCCTGTATTGTTAAAGGAATTGAACGATGTGCATGTAAGCATATTTAGGGGCTGGGTCATTTTTACTGAAAACGCAAAATTTCATAGTTTTGGAAAATATTCTGACAATTTTGAGTTTTTGATAACAATAGCATAATTTTAAAGTTCAAAAAATCGCAAACAAAAATAATGTTCAACAGGTGTAAATGGCTAACGAAATTCCCTATAATTACTGTAAAATTCCGCAAATTTGCAAAACTACAATCTCTGTTTTCACTTAGCATTTGTATATGAGCTTCAAGAAAATGCAACATCAGTGTTTTATCTTTAAAATTGCGCTTGAATTTTTACAATAAAATTTCACAATTTTTCTTAATGTTTTGGAAAATTTCTGAGCCGATCGGAATTTTCTCAAATATTTCGGAATACTCTTTCAATGAAATCTATATTGATTGCAAACAAATCAATATTGGCTGAGTTATGGGGGAAATATAAAAACACATGCTTCTAGATTTTCATCTATAACTCAAAATTTCCACAACATTTTCCAAAACTGTGAAATCTCTCTTATGCGGCTCAGGCTGCAGGAGAGGGCGTGTAAAGGGGTCAAAGTTCTGGGGTCTCAGCTGTCTGAGAGCCCCAGAGACATCCTAGCTCTGCACTCATTTAATTTTTTTATTACGATACTATGAAAAGTAAAGTAAGCATAGGTTGGAAGGGAAGAGGCCCGTGTGTTGTGACTGTACCGGGACCCGTGCTGGCTCGCGGAGGTCCTGATGCGGCTTGAAATGCTCTTTCCAAAGAACCCAAAAAATTGAATCTTGAGCGAAAATTGGAAGAGAAATCATTGATCAAAGATAACACTTTTTTCCGACCCCTCAACTACAGATTTGACAATTTCAATTCGAAATATAACTCTTATCTACTGTTACAGCAAAAATCTATCAAGCTCGCAATATGATCTTGAGTATTGATGAACCATCAATCATTGCTGATATACCAGAAGTTTATATTTTACCATCACCGACAACTTCCAATTTGCAACAGTATACAGCCGATTTATTACCATCGCCAATGGTGTTTAGTCCTATTTATGGGTGGCAACTATCTCCAGCTAATATGATGCAACAACAACAGCAGCAACAACAATTACAACAACAACAACAACAACAGCAAATGCAACAAATACAACAACAAATTCAGAAATCGCCATACAGTAGCGGACCCCCATCGACAATTAGCAGTGGGTAAGAATCTGTTCGCAAATTTGTTGTATTCGATCTGATTTTATGTACGTTGAAGATTCTTTTCTGGAACAACTGGTTCGTGTCGCGAATACAAAATGTTCTCATCGAGTAATTCAGCAGCATCGACAATATCGAGCTTCTTGCCAAGTCCAGGAGCCTCATCATCAACATCATCAATATCATCACCACAACGATGCAATATCCAATTTCCAAACGATCTAACTAATGAGAAATCTGGTAACGTATTTTTTTCCAAAAAATAATTCGTTAATTAGTTAATAAATTTGAAGACCAAGCAAGTAATCAACCAACAAATTATGACCGTCATAATGACTGTAGTTCGTATGATTACGAAGCTAAACGTTTAGCCAGTTTGAAGGTGATGCAAACCCGCCCGAATCCGAATGTTTATCGTGCACCGAACAGTCTTTGGTCGGGATACGGTTTCAGTCATACAAGTCCGGCTAGTTTGAAATCAACAGAACCGAAATCTTTAGTAATTTTCCTTAATTGTTAATTAAATAGACATGGGCGGTTCGTTTCTAACCCTACAATAGAGAGTGATAAGAATTCTTCATTTCTCCCTTATTTACAACACGTGGTCTCGAAGGGGAAAATCTAAACAGTCTATAGTCGGTGAAAATGCCCTTTTGTGGTGTTTGGAAAGGGGTTAAATTGACGTCTACTTTTAGTTTGCCTAGATATTCTCCTTCAAGTGTTTATTTAAATATATACAATATAAATAAAGGAGTATCATAATTCTAGTAACTTCAACATAAATTACGAGCCGCCACTGTAAACCATAAGAAATTTGTCTATAAAATTTTACGTTTTGTAGAATGACGAAGTATGGAACTCCCCTAGTCAATCGTCACATTATTCAAATGATTCTTTTACAAATAGTCCAGTTAATATGAATACAAGTAATATTCTCGACCATACTCCAGTACAATTATTAGATCGTATCAAAAGTGGTAAATGGGAGGATTTACCGGCTTTATTAACATCATTAGGCTTAGACAGATATATAACATTATTTATACAGCATGAAGTCGATTTAGAAACATTCGCTACGTTCAATGAGAAAGATTTGATAACGATTGGCATCAATGCTTATGGTAGCCGAAGGAAGATGTTGCTGGCAATATCAGGTAAATGTTTGATTAGAGAATTTTTTTTACTGAATTTGTCGTTTTAGAATTGAATAAACGTTCGAAAGCCTTCTCGCTAGCGCCTGGCGCTGAACGACGAAACTCCAAACCGAATTCAACATCCAGCCCGGACAGTAGTCCGAGAGAAAATTGGTGAATTTTTTTGAAATCAAGCAAAGTTGAAGGATTTCCCATTACCCCCTGTAATTTGCGTGTTTATTTTGTCCCCTTGTTATTAATTATCATTATCGTATCTATTTTGATTGTTGAATGTGCGTTGTGAACGATTTCTGTTACCGAAAATTGTTTCATTTGAAAATTCACGAAATTACCAGGTAAAATATCAATACAAATTTGAAGGAATTGATTATTTTATTCGGTATAATTTTAAAATTAATTAAATGAAACAAATATTTACAATATACGTGTATTTCTTGTACGAATTAATATTGTTATTACGATTAGTTTTAGGTTAAATTTATTTTATAAGTGGAGATTTATTGTAAACAAAAGTTTTAATTTATGCCTATATTTTGATAAATTCATTCTATATAAATGTTAATTAAGTCTATTTTTTAAATTAAATTAAAACTTTTGGAATATAAAAAATATATATTATAATGTAACTCTTATACGATTTTTTACTAAAAATATTTATTGTTTAATAATTAAATTGTTGAAATTCTTGATATTAAACTATATTTGCTTAGAATCTATCGATTGCACTGTAATAATCCATTACGATACAGCTTATTACAACTAGATTTTGAATTACACCCTGTATATCAAGAGGAAAAACTTACACGTTCTGTATAAAATTCAGTAATATAGTGCTGCTATCTAGGTATTCAAATTTGAAAATGTAGCTGTATTGTTGCTTGCATATAGTACAATTTACAAAAAATTGAATGTTTATTTTAATTACTGTGAATGAGAAATTATAACACTATATTAAAGTGAGACTTTTTGTTTTCTACTTCTGTTTTATTAATAATGCTGCACTAAACTATAACTTTGATTATTTAATTTTTGTAGGTTATATGCTGCGCATGCCCAGTTTGTCAGAGTATCTGTCAAAATTATGTCATTTCGGGTCGATTTTTCAATGGCGGTTTGACCATTTCCATGGCGGTTGTGTTGTGTTGTGTGTTACAATAATAGAAAATCACATTTTAACACAATTCTATAAAATAATAAAATTAATTTATCGATAATAAACAGTCTTAGAATTAGTGAGAGATCGGTATAATTGAGAAAATGCGAAAATTAACGTAATTCAATCAATTAATTTATCAATTTGAAGAAGTCTTATTGGGACACATTTCAAAATTTTCGGGAGTTTTGTGTTGTTTTTAATTGAGAAAGAATTGAAGAAACAATATCCCAATGTTGAAGCAATTGCAGATGGGCCTGAAGGCATTCATGCTTTTAGCAGCCAGAATTTGGGGGTGTTTAGCTTATGTGATCAGAAAACAAACACGAGCTGTACGTATTTTCGAGTTAATTTCCAATAATTTACCACAATTAAATAATATTACAACTCATTATATAATTATTGAATATATTGGGTTTGAAAATTGTAATATTTATATTGAGTCGATTTTGTGAACGAAAATTTAGTTATAAAAGCGAAAATATTGGCGATTATCCAATATTATTTACTAGATATTTTTGTTTCTGTTCTTATTCGTTCATGTATGTTTCAGGTGATGTCTCATCAGTCTGTAAAATATGATTTGTTCCCGTTATCACCTTTATCACGACATCGGTTAAGTGAGTATTAATTCTATAATTGATAATTGGATTTTTTAAATGAATTTTAGGTATCGTTAAGCGAAAAGTACTCGTACTCGACTTGGATGAGACATTAATTCATTCACATCACGATGGTGTTGTACGACAAACAGTCCGACCGGGTACACCACCAGATTTTGTACTTAAAGTTGTTATTGACAGACATCCTGTACGTTTCTTTGTACATAAACGGCCACATGTTGATTTCTTTCTAGATATAGTACGTGATTATATTTTGGTTTATTGTAATTTTTAATTGGATCTCAATTGAAATTTCCAGGTATCACAATGGTATGAATTGGTTGTATTTACAGCTAGTATGGAGATTTATGGGGCAGCTGTTGCTGATCGTTTAGATGCTGGACGTGGAATTCTACAAAGACGTTTCTATCGACAACATTGTACACCAGATCTTGGTTCTTATACTAAAGATCTAGGTGCAATATGTAATGATTTATCTAGTGTTTTTATATTGGATAATAGTCCCGGTGCTTATCGGGCATATCCTGGTAATATTAATTCATTTTAAATTGGAATTGTTTTATCAATTTTCTATTATTAGATAATGCAATACCGATAAAATCATGGTTTTCGGATCCGACAGATGTAGCATTATTAAATTTATTACCAGTATTGGATGCATTACGTTTTACAGCTGATGTACGTTCTGTTCTATCAAGAAATTTACATCTGCATCGACTTTGGTAGAATCGGGTGAGTTCATTTTGATTGAACTTTGTTTAATTTAAGTTTTCATTGGATTTCAGCAATCGTACAAATCGTACAGATATACCAACAATTTCTTCTATTCCTAATACTAATGTTGTAACAACAACAACAATTATTACAACACCAACTCCTACTACTACTACTATAACTACTAGTACTGTTACTATAAATAATAATAATTCGAATCAAATATCAACAAATAGTCATGTTGATATTAACGATATTGTTACCCAAGTACAAGAAATTGATACGACACGTTATAATAATGTTAGAAGAATTAAATCGCGTATACCACAGAGGTTGTGTAATTAAGAAATATAGTTTAAAAAACCCTTATTTTTATTTTGATTATTCAATTGATTCCCAATTATTTTTATTTTTATTTATTATTTTAATACTCAACAATCGTATCGCACACAGGTACTCAAATTAACGATGAAGAGAAAACTGTGATGTCTCTCAACTTTATTCGGATTCTTATAGCAACATAGACACGTAAACAAATACAGACAACTTCACCGAAATTTCATCAGTTCAATTAATTTATTTCTTTTTGTTTTGTAATGGGTTGTAAAGCCAAAGATCAATTTTTTGATTGTTTCCAAAACATACTGTAAATATGTTTTTTCTTGTTTGTAAATTTGATTTTCTGGGTGGCTATAATCGTAATTAATATGAGGTAATAAATCATGTCCACCGCAGATACTTGTTTTCTGTATCAGAAAATAGCTTCCACTGTAAAAATAAACGTGAAATGGAACAGGAGGAATACAATAATTTTATAAAATTATTGTTAAATTTTCATATTGTAAATATTGTAGTTTAATTATCGATAGTTGTAAGATTAAAGACATTATTTGGAATTAGTTTTTCGGTGATGTATGATCAACGCTTTTTCGTTTTAGTACTTAAAACACGGAGTGAAAATGTCTAGTTTTTAGGAATTCATGTGCTGCTATATGCAATAATAAAACAATTTTCCAGAAGAAAATCTCAAATTGTGATGAGACAAATTGTGTGTAAACATTTTTAGATGTTTCTTTTAGTTATTAAATGAACAAATCGGAGAATTCTACAAATCATTTGACAATTTTTAGTGTTGTTTTATTTTTAAATTTTAACTAGTTAAAATTGTAAGTTCTGTATAGAGTTCCTTTTATATGTGTGTTTGTGTGTTGTTTTTTGTAAACTCCAAGAAAAATGTACAGAATTTCTACAGTTACACAAATTTTAGACAAGAAATAGTTAAAAAAATAAAGACTTGATTAAAATTTTATTATTTCTGTCTACAATTCTTTCATTCGATCATTTTAAACCTATTAGTATTCTTTATCGAGATCTTCTTTATTTTTATGGAAGTCACTATCGCATTCTTTCGATGAAGCATACGATCTACAATTTATGTATTTATTTAAATTAATTGAAATAAATTTATTAAATAAATAGATTACATAATTTCTAAACTAGAATCGCTAGTTTTCATATTGTGTTCAGGCTCAGACGACCCAGAGACTGAACCAACTTCTAATAAATCATCAGCTTTACGATCGGCCTCTGAATCAGCATCCGAATCTTGGCCAACACTACTCTTCTGCCACTCGGGTATAGACGGACGGCCTTTTGAACGTTTACCGGGTTGCGGGAATTGATTTCTATACGTATAAAATAGAGTTTTTTCGTTATTAAACGAGAAAAATGTGACCTGAGATAATGTTCGAGGTCATCGCCAATTTTAATTTAGATTGAATTGAAAAAATTACCGATTAAGCAACAGACATTTAATTGTAGAGATTTCAGCTTTAACATCGGTTAATTGTCGTTGTACGTAGCTATCAGATGAATGGCTTAATCGATCAACTTCCACTTTAACACTAGTCAAACCGTCTTTCAATTCGTCCATTGAAGTCCGCATTGTCGTATCTAAATCACGTATTGTCTCGTCGGTTGATTTTTCTTTTCCAAACAAGAATGGCGCTATAAATCTCTGTTGACAATTTTAAAAACAACTCAAACAATCGGCGATAAGAATAAAAATGATTACCTTGTAAAATTTATATACAATATAAGCTACGAAACTAAATACGGAAATATTATGTACAATTTCTCTAATTTGGTAGAAAACACTGGCTCGTGTACCTTGCGGATACCAGACTGGTCTATTTGGCAATTGTAATTGATTTTCGTTTTGTTCTATCTGTTGTTGAGTTTGATCAAAATCAACACCAGCTTTTTCATACGCCAATTGGATCTCGTCATCAGTTAGGCCTTTACGTTTCAAGAATTTCCGTTGATCAACAACTGAAGTTTGCACGATTTTCGGATTCGTTAGAAATTTTACAGCGGTATTAACCTAAAAACAATTTTGAAAAAACAGTTTATAATACAAGATTGTAATGAAAAAAGCTTACTAATTCTTCCCGAATTGTATTATTCGACATTTCATTCGGCATAGTGGTTGGATTTGTTATTGTTATTATTTATCGCCAAAACAATCAAATCATTAAGAAACTCCGAACTTCAATTACCTATACTCTAATGCAGGCGGTACACTTGAAATCGTTATTAGAATTAAATAAAACCATCAATTTTAAATTATTATTGCACAGTATCAAATTCCAAAGTTCTATTAAAATGGATTTTTTGAAAAATATTACAATTTTGTTCCGTGTTGTAAAAAGTGAGGTTATGTTGTCCTGTACTGATATGTCATTAATCAGCTGATCGCACATCAAGTCGCCTTGTTTCTCATTTGTCTGATAGCCCTAAAGGCTAATTTGGGGAGTTTCGTAGGAGTTGGTAGCACTGATCTATGATAAAAATTCAAAATTCTGCGCAACTGGAACAATTATAGGTGTATTTTTTTAAAGAAATAATGAATAAAGCAATTCCATCTATAATTGGTTTTCTTCTAATCGTTTTTCATTAATTTTGTACTGTATTTGTTCTAATGCCGTCCGAGACATTCTTATCTTTTATCGTATTTTTTTGTCGATTAAATCGGTGCATTCAGGCCGATTTCCGATGTTTACAATTGCGTCTTATGATTAGAAAATATAAAAAAAATGCTTTATCTAATAATTAGTGATGATGTAAGTTTTCGTATATTGCCTCAAGGCATCAGTGTGCAATTTTCGGTGTTTCAGGAAATAGGATAGGTGGCATTTCATTGTAATTCTTCTACTATATTAACCTTATCATTATTTATTGTGAATGAATAAATTCTCTTAAAACTGAGAAATGATCGCTATCATGTCTTGTTCGTTTGGAAGACATTCATTTCTTTTCTTTTATTTAAGTTTTTTCTCTTTTGTTATCGTTATTATTAAAACCAGTATAAATTGATTGAGTATGAATACATTATTTTTCTTCATTTTGTTAAAATTATATATACTATTTATATATAAGAGTATACACAGAGCAAAATAGTATTGCCGTATTACAAGCAAGATAAGACGAAAATAACTATTTCACAGGCTTTTCTCTTCACCAAAATCAATTGATTTCTTGCACATAATTTGATTTTGTCGTTAAAATAACAAAAATAAAACATTAAAAAGCTAATACAATTTTACGTATATAATAATAAGAATAATTAAAAATGATAAATTATACATATAAAACGATATTGTTTCGTTTTGTTCAAATATATTTACATCATACAAAATAATAATAAACCAAACAATTAAAATACAACCAGACCGAAATCTCATTCGAACATACATCGAAGAACAAAACATCCAAAGGAAGATATCAACAATGATTGATATAATTTTTTTAATATCACCCAAGTACACTAATGTTGTTTCTGCGCTTTTTGTAGTTGGTGTCTACTAATTTTGTTTTGAAACTAAAACATCGAGTGCCTTATATTGCACAATGTAGTAGTGAGCGAATTTAGACTCAATATAACAAAAAGAAAACAATTATATACAAAATTATAGTTTTTGATCTAATTAACAAAACTTAAATAAAGAAACAGTAGAGTACCAGTTTTTTACAATTAAACTTTCGAAAGTTGCTGTACTAAAATTGCTTATATACAAAATAATTACATAAAGACATTTCGTTCTGTTTATATAAAGACAAACTTGTAAAATGTAAAACTGTCGTATTCTTTAATATCTAAGCGATTATTAATTTTGGGAAACATATTTTCTACGGCTATGCTCATCACAGTATTATTTAGCTTTTCAACTACTAATAAACCTTGGAATTGTCAAGGCCTGTGGAATCTGCAATTATATTCACTCAATTATAATTACAACAATTGAAAAAAATTTACCTTGTTAAATGGCGACTGCCTTCATGTACCGCCATCTCTGAACTTTTAAATTCATTCAATTCTTTACGAATAGCGGCTTTATCTTTTGGTGTTAATCTAGTCCATGGTTTATCAGCCCGACGATCATAATCATGTGCTTGTGTAACTTCAATATAATCGTTGAAACGGATAATTTTCTTCTCTTTTAATTCTTCAACAGTCGGTCGGAAACTCAATTTCCTCAATAGGAAACGTTTCTTCTCTTCTTTCTGTTTCTTCTCCTCGGCAGGACTTTGTTCTAGAATCAAAATACAATATACCAAATCTTATTATTGGATAGAATTGATTACTTTTTAATATATTCCGTTCTTCTAGTTCTTCTTGTGTTGGTCGCATACTTAAACGCCGTATCAATCGTGCACCGATCGCCTCTTTGGCTTCTTGGCGTTCATTCTCCGATTGTATTTGTAATATATTACGATTAATTAATTCCTGTCGATCAGGTCTTAATGATAATTTCAATGATAGACTTTCTTTACGTGCAATTTTCAATGCTAATCGTGTTTCTTCAGATATATCATTATTGTCATCTCTGTAATGTATAGGACCATCATTAGAATCGCTGTCACTACATTGTTGATCTTCTTTGATTACATACGGTCTTGTATTCTCCTTATTCTCTAATGTACAACTTAATCCGATGCCGAATTTCATTGGTTTCGAACTGGAAAAATTATGAAAATTTATGTCGTTTTTGTGTCAATTTAAAATCAATAATTAAAATAATATTGCGTGATTACATGGAAATACCATTAGGAAAAAGTCGTGAATCATGTCAATTCTATTTCAAATTACGATCGATGAAAATAACGTGATTTGCTTTAATTTTTTTTTTTTTTTTGATATGGAACATAAATGAAATAGAAATTAAAAAAATATGGACGATTAGAGTGCACATTACATTAAAATAATTACCAGAGTTTTATCCGTGGCCTCAACGGGGGCCTTCTGTGTGTATAACAACAACGAAACAAGACCAATTAAAAAAAATCATCGTATAATAATAATAAAATAAATAATAATAATTTGTTATTGTTGAACAATGAGAAAAATTCAAACTTACTTGAAACTCGAATTCTGTTCACTTTGACGAACGGTTAATGGTCGATTCTCTTGTGTTGGTGTATTTTGTGGTGTACTACCACTACCTGTACTGCCACTATTACTACATTTCTTCTTCAATGCCGATTTCAATGGCATTGCATTGAATTTTGGTTCTTTTGCCGGTATCTCATCAATACGTGTTGTATCGATTGATGGATCCGGTCTTGGCATTCTATACATGTACGTATTATCATCATCGTTTGCATCGAAATCAATTGGATCTTGATCATCATCATCGTTCTCTACAAAAATATAAATTTCATATTTTTATTTTGCGTCTATAATGCTATTTTGAAACTAGTTAGTATCGAGTTTATTTCTATTCAATACATTAATTTATTTTTTTTAAGATTGGTAGTAAAAAAAATTTACCATCAAAATCGTAGTCGATATTCGGTGGTGGTAATGGTGAATGTCGGTTCGGTAATGGACTAGGTGAACTAAACATTGGCGGTGGCGGTATTGGCCCAATTTCCGATACTGGAATTGGCGGTTCTGGTAAATCTGATAATATAAGACCATGATGATCGGTTAATGGTGGTGGTGGCGGTGGTGGTATATTGTGTGATTGTAATTTCTCATTTGATATAGTTGAATTTTCCGGTACAACTTGCATACTTCCATCATTAACTATAATTTATAATAATAAGAGAAATGATAGAAAAATCAATAATAAAACAATTACAATGTTCACTATGATAACATAATAAACGTCTTGTGAGTTTTCCATGACCTAAACTACTAGGTCTTTCTAATTTTGTTGGTGTAACTGTATCAGATGTTGTAATTTGTTGTTGTTCGTCTTGTTGTTGTTGTGTTGTTGAATGTATTTCATCGCTACAATTTGGAGAAAGGGCGCCATTATGTGGCGACGTTCCATCAGTCTTATCTTTTTTCGGCTCTGAAACAATTTTCCTTTTTTTTAAACAAAAACCACACTTATAACAGGTGATATTGAAATAAACATCAAATACAGCTGTTTTAATTGTGAGGAAATTTAAATGAAATTTACATAGTAAGAGTGTAAAAGTCGAAAGAAACCTGTTAAGTTATTTGGATAAATGCCAACAAATGCACAAATACACGAGCTAGCGTGTGATTCATTAATTTTGGAATGTTTTTGAATATATCTATGCAAATGAAGGACAGAGTTTTTTTGCGTTTGCTGAAAACAAGAGCTTTTATTAGCGCAAAATTATTTTAAAAATTCTCTACTACGATGTTGTTAAAAAGATTGTCGGTATTTAAAAACGCACAATAAAGCCGTATTTCCGAAATAAAATTTCCGCCTTTTAATTATTTTCACATTGTTATCTTGTATAAAAACGAAAGTTTTAAAGTAGTGAAAGGGCTAAAAACCGAGTACTAGAAGAAGATAAGCGTAATCGAGACAATTAACTACTTTATAGATCGGTAGGTACCTAAAACCAGAGTGTTGATTCTAGAAAGGCAATTATAGCGCTATTGTCTCAGATTTCAAGAGAGCTTTTTATAGTTGTTGGCTTTTTTCTATACACCTAGAAAATTCATTGTTGAGGAACGAAAAATCGGAATAAATAAACAATGAAAATGTTCGAAAACTAAACGATTTTACCATGATGGAGGAACGTTGATGTTTTTTTATATCCAGGTGGTAGGAAAGCGGCTGGTGGTGTTATAGGGGCGGCTGTATCCCATATTGGGACAGCCACATTCGTTTGACATTGACCATAACCAGGTAATTCTAATTTGTGTTGTTGTTTTTCACATCTTTTACGACGACGCCCGCTTGTTGTTAATGTTTTCACTAGAAAACCAACACCACTCATCGTTCATAGTTTTTACAATAATAAAGTAACAAACACCTTTAAATTGTAAATATTGAAAGACTAGAAGAATGAATGAAAAAGAAAATAATACGATAATTTAAACAACAGGTTTTTGTTAATAAAGAAATCGTGTCGACGACTACTACTACCGTCGTCGCGACGCTTCAATTCGGTAGTATAGAGAGCAACTCTGTACTTGGTGGTGTCGGTGGGGTGCGTAGGCGTCGTCGAAATACCCAGGCCAGATCGTTACCACTCTGCAGCATCAATGACGTCATGATTTTCTTGTTTTATAAATTTCAACAATAAAAGATTGAAAATTCTTCGATCGAACAATCATTGAATCAAAATAAAACCAAATAAAAACAAACAAATAAATAAATAAAACAATTAAATCGACGTTATGGTTCTAATAATAAAATCCAAAATTTCGACGAAATTTTTCAATGTTTTTTAATATGTGGGTGATGGATATGAACCACGACAAAACAAAATTTCATTATATACGACGAACAAAAACAATCTAACGAAAAATAAAACACCACAAGTCAATTAACTGATCCAAATTTAATTGTTTATCGTTCAAACTGTATTTGTCGTAAATTACAAACTGCATTATAAACTTTAAACACAAACAAACAACCAAACAAGTTAGATGGAAAGTTTAATTAAGCCCACTATCAATCGTTTACCTTCACTGAAAATAATTACAATCCAGTTAGGTGGCTTTTAAAGTAATCTCTCATATTTTTTTCTCAACAATCTAATTAAATTCTTGTTTACTTAACTGACTCTTTGTTTTTGTTTTTAAATATAGACGAGGGCTACATAACAGACCGATTTAAAACAAAATTGTTCAACAATCCGGATATTTTCGCGTAATCTCCAACATTGAAACTATAAGTAAACAGATTATCGGCAGTTGATAGTCGATTTTCTGGCTTTCAATTTTACAAGAGACAATAAAAGTGGAGAATCAATGACAAAAAACGCCTACACTTGACCTGAACTTGACGTTATAAATACACATCTGTAACAATTCTTGTTTTTTCCATTAAATTACTCAATAATATAAGGAAAATCCGATGATTTAATCAAAAAACTATGGGGAATTTGTCACCTGTTTGATTCGATTCTCGTACGTTGTTTATATCATGGAATGTTGATGGAATTTTCTCACTATTCGTGACAAGAGTTTTCCAGATTTTACAAAAAGACAAATCGTAATAACAGTTGGGCAATATTTTTATGATTACCTTGAAGGAAATGAATGTAACGGTGAAAATTGACGATACTAAAATTAGATTTGACAAGGTAGTATTTGAATTTCGACTGTTGTCGCCTTATTTGTGGAGAATTGATCGAAGCCAGACAAGAGTAAAAAATTGACAGTAAGGACCATTAAAACGACTTTGTGTCACAATTTTATAGAGTTTTACAATTAAATATTTAGTTAAAGTCCTAGATTTCGCTTGAAATATCAAAACTGTTTGACTACGCCTCGAGTACAATGCGGAATTTTTAAATTAAATTAGAGATTGTTAATTAAAATAGTAAACACCTCGAGTAGTACCTGAAGGTTGTTTACGTTCAATGAAATTTTCAAATAAATATTTTTAAATAGAATTACAATAAAGTTACGATCTTATTGTACATGTTTGTAGAATTGTTCCAGTTTATTGACACGAAAAAAAATTCGTTAGTTTGAAAACAAAAATATACTTTCCATTCAATATTTAACATGTACATATACGAAAAATCGAGATTATTTCTTAATTTCTATATTTTAGTGTTTATCTGTATAAAAACTAAAAGTGCACTCAAAAATGGCATGAATCCAATACAAACGCAACCTTTTACCGCAAGCAAATCAAGCTTAGTTTATTATTCTTTCTTTCTAGTTCTCCAACAGAAAAGTAAAGTACACAAAACGTATACGGTTGAATGGACATATCGTAGATATATGTTATTTATTCTTCCCCTATATCAAAGAAAGAGAATGCAACAACAAAATCGTAAATAATTAAGATGTTGTTTCTGTAAACGTTACTTCGTTGATAGAATCGATTATAATGTTAATAATACAAGTCAAATATCGATTTTTCTTTGTACATTTTGAACGAATTACAAATGTTGGAAAAAAAAACTAAGCTACAAACCTAATATTTGTCCAAGTAAATATAAACAACAAACAATAAAGTTATCAAGATAAGAAGATGGAAAAAGACGCAAGAAAATAATTAATTTAAAAAGTGAGTGCTTTAAAAAATTCATTAACAAAATGAGATTATATTCTGCAATCAAATTATGTTTCGATTATTTATAGATTAGTTAAAAAATTGAATAAATTTAATTATTCCATACATATTAATATAGTTGTCTATATCCCGAAAAGTTGTTAAAGTGAAAATAATTGTAAATAATGACCTGCATTAACATCAATAAAAATATAATAATATCTAGTTTAATAATACATTTCCGTTATGGGCGGATATATTATTCAAGGTATTTCATAAACAAACATTATTATTATTGTTTTCTAATTTTACCTAACTACACATACACAACACACCCTTATTAACATGTTAATTTAATTTCGATAAAATACAACGATATTAAATAAAAAAAGAAAACTAGGTGGGTGTTATGGATTAATTTCTTTCCACCACACTTTATTGAAGACTAGACGAAAAATTACTTTGTTCAATCGAAATTATATTAGAACTGTTCTAATATAATTTTAAAAAGAAACAAATATTGTATATCTGTGGAATAAATTAAAGGACTTGTGAAAATCGAATAACTCGGAAAATTATAAAGTGTATAGAGAGAACGACGAAGAAAAATCGAGGAAAATTAACCGGATTTTGTACAGGTCAGGTCATGCATGTATGGATTTTATTTGAAAAGCTACCGGAAAAATTAGAGAATTTCGATAAATTTGAAGATTTCTAATTTAGATATAATAGCAAATAGATAAACAAGCTTGTAATTTTCTTGGATTTTCCCACAATTATAGAATAAAACGGAAATTTATTTATATGATCTTTGAACAAAGAATTACGCATAAATTCTCTTATAATCATCAAAAATAATTATAAGTGGTAATGAATAGAATTTCCGTATTTGTATATTATTTCAAATTATATCGGACAATCTTGATTATTTTTAATAGAAAAACAGTTGGTTTAATTCATTAATTTCAACAAAATCACCATTAAAATTATAAGAGTTAATTGATAGGTACTTCCATTGAGTAGTAGCTCTCTTAATTATAAATAATGGTGATCGAGAGAACTTTTATTGTAATTGAAATTCGTTTTTATTACAAACACAACAAATTAATTCGAATTTTATATTGTCAATAATACTATAGGGAAATCAAGTTGATCAAGTTTAAATTAACAGAATAAAAGGGATAAATTTTATCAAATTTAATCGGGAAAGTTTTATCAATACAACTAATTCTATTTTAGATTTGTTTATAAATCAATTCGAGCCCTTTATATCTATAATGCAATATCAAATAAATCAATTCATTAAAAAGCTATTGTAAATATACCTTTAAAGCATGTACAACCCATGATATAGCCCATCATTGATAGTTGATAGGCTGCCTTGTTGCAGCAGCCGTATGTTGAACCACAATGGTTCTTTATCAGTTAACTCTATTGTTTTATTAATTATAATAATAAAAGTTACCCCCAAATGGGGTTCAATTATACATTGTTGACACATATACAAAAACAATCACCACCACTTATCGACACAATTAGAAATTTGTAACACCTTACAAAATTTCGATTGTTATTTGATTATTTATACGATTTTTCTTTGTTATATCCACTAATATTGAAAGTATAGCGATTAGAAATGTAGATAAAGAGTAAGAGGGGGGTGAAAATTATAAGAAAATTTCACCACTATTATTACTACTAGTTTATATCAACCAACCACCACTGTATGCGACGTCTATCGGCCAAATGAGTGAGACATAGAGCGCCAATACTGTTTGGTGCTGGTGGTGCGGCGCCTGGCGTCTACATCGATTTCTCACGCCATCATACTCCTTTTAACTAAACATTTTCTATAGATATAGACAATCTACATATTTATCCTACTATTCTATTATTCCCATCAAAATTTACGTGAATTCGCCCACAGGAAACAACAAATATTGAAGGTCCATTTACTTATTTATAAAATAACGACCTTTGATTCTAGTATTTTATATAATCGCTCATTTTCTTGATCGTCTATACTATAGGTACTTGTATTGATTAAAATAATTGCTTTTATAGGCATGCATACAGGATATATCCACTGCTATCAGCTATATTTAATATAAATGGTACTCTTTACTACTACAAACTACTAACTAACGTTATTATTTTAATTAAAAATGCAACTCACCGGTTACGTTATTATTGGCACTAGCTTGAACGAAATGCGGATTTTGTAATAATTGTTGTTGTAAAAGGGCATGATTTATTTGTGGTAAACAATTTGGATAAGCTGGCGGTGGTCCCTGTGGTAACGGCAATTGTTGTTGTTGTTGTTCGTTATCATTTGTAGAAAAGGGTGATAGTTCACCTGTACTCAAAATTAAATCAATTCAAATTCAATATAAAATAAATATAGATTTCTTACCTGGCTCGGATATTGGAGGCGTTAAGGGACTATCAGGTAACAGAATCCCTTTTTGGATTAATTCATCCCGATTGGCACGGACTGATATTTTCCGTTCTAAAGCTAACGAAAAAGAAGTAGATATTTTAATAAAATAATAAACAAATCTAAATTGAATTGAAAGTGAACGATTATATTCGCTTTTAAAAAATCTGTTACCGCCTAGTTTTTTCTATATCTATAATTATAACTGTAATTTCGAATTTTTTCGCCTTATTCTCTATTGTCTTTCATTTTTCTCTATAAAGAAACTGTTACAAAACGAAAGTACGTTGTATTTCTACATAGAATAAACAACGTACTTTTATTTTGGAATTATAAGTACATGTACGTTAGAATTTCTTTTTTGATTAAGTCACACTCCAATTATTGGTCTTATTATTACTATTATTAAAATAGAAGCCATGTGTAAAAATTAAGAAGAAAACGAATACTCACTTCTAGAGACTGCCTCTAGTTTATCGGATTTCTTTTTTCGTTTCCATTTCCATGGCCTTAACAATTTCCCTATTGAGAATTTACTTGTTTTACGTTCTAATGGTGGTGTACGGGTACTACCACCACCGCCACCACTACCTAAACTATTTGTTCTAAATGCTGTACCATTCTGCTTTTTTGCTAAAAGAAAAACAAGTTAAATAAATCATCATATTAAATATATTAATTCAAGAATTTATGTACATTTTTAACGATAATATTAATGGATATTGTTTAAAATAAATGTAAATATTTCAAGAATTTTTATTATAATTATCATATTTTTCTGTTATTTATTTATTTCATAAATCACTTAAATACCTCGATTTACGTAGTTTCAAATTACGTATGTTTTTCATAAAAAAAATACAATCGCTTAACGACTTGTTTATATCGTCGGTTTATTCCTGTTAACTCGACTTTAGGTTTTTTGATAAGTTACGATTATACAGAGTGTACGCAGATTGATACTCTTGTCAAATATGAATCAATCTACGACGCTACTTAAACAATTCATAGCCAATTGTACACCTGTAAAACTCAAATAAGTCAATTCGACTAAAATAAATTAGGCGTACTATAAATGTTATCTGGCGACAATAATGGTTATTTGTTTTTAAAGTCGAAATCATAGCTGATATACGTTTAAGTGTTAATATATCTTTGAATTGTCAGGTAATGTGACATTTATGTATTAGTAACCAAATTTCAAAATAATTTATGGAATTTATCAATGATTCTTTCAAATATTGAATGAAGACATTAATGAATGATTCATCAATTATTACCTAATGTTGAAAGAATTAGTTGGAATAATCAACATATTTTAAATCCTTATAGAAACACGCACACACTCACATACGATTCTAACTATAATAATCGAATTTATAAAATAATTTCGATATTGTTGTTTTTAAATTAAAAAGGAAAAGCAACTCACCAAGGATAACCTGTGTAAATCCATCTTTTATATTAGTTGGTGAATTGGTTTGTGCATTTAAAAAATCAGTTAACGATAATGAGGATGCAATTAATTTCTTTTTCTCTTCAAAATTCAAATAATCTAAACTGTTGCTACGTTGTGGTGCAACAATTGCCACTGTTTTCGTTTTAGCAATTGTTGTGCCGTTTTTCTCGTGCATCACTTGTGATGTTGTTGATATTGCTGTTGTTGGTGTTGTTATTGATGTTGTCACTAATGGACATACTTCTTTTATACGAATCGACATCACAACATTTTCAAAATAATAATAAATGACAACAATAGAAGAGCAACAACAAGAAAATACACTCAAAAGTCAGGTGGATTTAAAAAACCTACACACAATAACAACAGACATATTATGGTTGGAAAAAAATAGAAATACTTGGATTTATTCATATTTTCTCTCACATATTGATATTTATTTTTGAATTAATATGAAAAATCGTACAAGACCTAATCAATCACCCACTTCACTACAAACGCACAAATTTACGACGAAATCACCGACACTCGTTATACCAACTTGCCTCTCTTCAACAACACTGACTCTCCTTACGATATTTCATTTTCAATGCAATTCACAAAATTCAAAACAAAGATAGATAGATAATTTTATATAGTTTCAATATTATTCGCTATCTTTATCCAATAGTCTACTCCCCCTACTCTCCACTCCACTCGTATTCTTTTTTTTTTGTTTCAATGCCCCTAGTATCAACGAGTATACTCTTCACATGCATATTAGAAAAATATATATTTATCTCTGTTTAAATACACATATTGAATGAAGATAGAGTATTGTGATTTTTAACAAAAAATCAATGAAAAACGTACACACACAACAGAAGTCGTTCGTACGTTCTCTCACTCTCCGGCTGTAACTATGGTGATGCTCTGCAATTGACTTGAATTATTCCATCTTTCTCACTTAAAATTCTATCATTGTCTTACACACACACATACGCATGTATACACCCCTCTTTCTATACTTGTACATTTACGAATATTCCCTCCCCTATTTATAGAATCGCTCAATTATTTATAATTAAATTTTACTATAAATACGATGAATCATTAATATTGTAAAATAATTAATGAAAACGAATGATTTATTACAGATAACGATCAAATTACTCATTATCTATAAATAGATTTGCAAATATGAATGAATCTGGTGTTATTTCCCTTATAAAAATTCAATTCTCTTCGTTATATCCGGTCTAGACGGCTCACTAATTTCTGTTCTTTTTTTTAAAAAAACAAAACAAAACAGATAATAACTGTTATTTTATTGGTGTATTTGAAAATGTATCGATTCTTATTGGGTTATTGAACAGCCAATAGAAATCTAGTTTATAAGAATATCAATAGAACAATTATTTGTATTGGTTACATTATTTAAATTATTAATTCCGGTAGTACAACAGGGAAATGGTTAATTCTTGATTCATATTTATCAAATTATTTATTCTTCCGTTACGTTGTACGTATTATTTAGAATATAATGAATGCATTGTTGCGAATTTTTAATATAATTAACTTCAATTAACTAATTATCTAGTCGAGTTGTAATTGAACTGTCAATGTATAACACATATCGTACATTGACTTATACATGGAAAATCCATCAAATATTTATTTATTTATCTGTGATCTATTATTGTATTGTCTTGAACCTCCTTTATTTAGTTATAATTTTAAAATATTGTCAAAAAAGTGAAGAAAATTGATATAATACAGTTTTATACGGCATGTTTCATTTTAAAAAGTCTGGTCGATTGTTGAATTACATTGAAATGTAATTTATTCAATAGTTGGATCAATCTAAGTGATGAATTATAACTTTATTATTGTAACTATACTTTGTGTTTAAACTAGGAGTAATGACTAAAGTCAGGTTTACACAGAAAAAGTCACTAAAAACAAAACTAAATCGTTTTTGGTCGTAGATTTAAATAGATATGATTCGTTTTTACCTTAAATCTAACATATTTAGCCCACAGATGAGAATTAAGTTTTACAATTAACAAGTAATACAACTTAGGGTAGTATCAGATCTTCAAAATCCAAAGTTTTCGAAGTATTATTTTTGAGTTGTGTAAATATGTCTGTAAAATAGCCAATAGGAAGGTTGCATTTAAACGCGCAAAATTTAAATCACTCCTAGTTTAAAAATAGAGTATAGTAATAATAATAATAATAGATTATTCTAAAATTTAAGTATACTCATAAATTTTGAAATAATATTTTGTACTTACTATCGTTATTCTGTAATTCTGGTGGTGTGGTATCTGTAACAAAATTAAAAAAATTCAAAAATTAAATAATTACAGGACTATTAGCTCAATTTTAACAATATGTAGACTCTATTTGTATACTGAGTGTTTCATTATAGATGATTAATTTTTTGAGCAATGAGTAGGAAAATAGGATAGATTTACGTAGTTTAAGATTTAAATTATTACAAGAAAAAGCCTCATTCACGCCAGTAAAGATTTTAATTCTACTGCGTAAAATTACTAATCGTAAATCATTGTGATTAAATAAAATGGAACACTATGTACAATTCCAATTATTACTTATTGCATTTTAAAGATAAATTGTGAAAATTGTATCGATCATTATGAGACAGTCTGTATATTTTTATTGAATTCAATATCTACGAAAATT
Organism: Hycleus phaleratus; assembly: GCA_013841185.1. Taxonomy (NCBI): domain Eukaryota; kingdom Metazoa; phylum Arthropoda; class Insecta; order Coleoptera; family Meloidae; genus Hycleus; species Hycleus phaleratus. The sequence continues at coordinate 66,555 of JACDRP010000308.1, forward strand.
ATTTTTAACATGAGTCAACTGGACAAATTGGATTTTATTAAATCAACAATTTAAAAGTCATAGCGTAGTTTAAATGCCAATATTATTAAAAATAAGATTTACTAAATAAATTTCTAAAATTGTTGCTTTCAATTGGGGGAATTTACACAATTTAAACACCTCCTTATCCAATTAAATTATCAATATTTACAATAATTGTTTAACAATTCTATTTTAATTACCCGAATTCTTTCTAACATCCTCATTTACACAATTATCCTCAATTTGTGGTTGTTGGGATTTTTGAATATTTAATTTCGGTTTATCGCGACTACCTTTCGATATTCTACGTATAAACGATGCCATTTTCTGAATTTTTAATTAAATAAACCCGAAAAAAAACATATTCACACCGATTCACTACACGACAATTAACGCCTTTCACAAAATTTGTCACAATCTTATCTTATCTTATATCATTTTATCACAATTATCGTTAATAATTAATCTATATTTTTAAAGACTTCTGTATGGTTAATGGGAACAAAACAGACTAATTCGTCTTTATGTATGGATAATGTTAAAGCTTGCATTTAATAGGGCTTCTTTAATAGTCTCTATAATAGTACAAGTTGGAATTTTCTTTAAATACTTACCATAATCACCATTATAGACAAAATCGGGAATTTTGCCTGTTGTACCGAAATTTGTAGCCTCTGGTGTTGTAATTACCGGTGCTATTTCTTTATCTATAAAACAGAAAGGTTACAATAATAATTTTATAATAAATTTAGCAAAATTTATTCATCTTAAAAATCTACGATTATATTCTTCTACATAAAGATTCTTTAATTCTAAATAATCTCGTTGTGTTGTTTCCATATTAAAATCAAATTTTAATCGTTTTAGCCACAATTCACGATTTTCAACTAGTGTATAGAAACGTTTACAAGTTGTACTTAAATTAATTAAATTGTTAATTTTTAAATATTTCATTACAATCAATAAAATCTCTTCTGGTAGATTTGTTATATCGACATCAATCAGGCGACATTTTGTTGGATAAACTATTTGGTTTTTAAATTCGATTGATAATTGTTTTAAATTTTGAAATTTCGGTTTTTCTACATTGATACAATACAATAGCGAATCTAGAACAATACTAAAATTATTTCCATTGAATAAACAATTGATAATTAAATCATCAGTGATAACAATTCCAATGATTTTACAATAATTCTGTTTCGATTTCAAATAGAATTCAAAGCAATATTGATTGTTGGTTTTCCAATTTCTCGGTAATTGTCGCGTTAATTCCAAAACTTGTAAATAATTAAAATTACAGTCAAAATCTTTCAAATTATCGTCGTAATCGAACGGTATAAATCCACTTTCAATCATTAATAAATAAACCAAACAAGCTAGCAGATCGTTTCGATTGTATTGTAAATGAGTTTTCTTAATGTAATCAATCAAATTAATTAAACTTTGTGGTTCTCCATCGTATCTGTAATCTTCTAATAGTAAGATTGGCATCTTCATTCGTATAGAAATTGATTAATCTTCTCTACAAAAAGTAGCAAAATCGGGAAGTTCCTTAAATTTTAATTACTGTTGTCGATACCTAACCTAAATCTATTGTTTATAGTCTTACTCTATCAATAATTTTGGTGTATTTATGGAAATTTACAAAAATCGACAATTTAGCACAACAAATTTAATTGATTTCGCTTTAATTTGTTCGAAAATTATTCGAAAAATTCCAATTTAAATTACCATATGCGTCAATATTTGTTGCAATTTCTAGGTTACGTTTACTAACCTTTTCTTGTATTGTGTCCATCATCCTGTAATGTTGAATTTTGTTCATCCGTTTTATTGTTTTTGATAATAACACTACAACAACCACCTTCTGCCATTTATTATTAATTAATTAACACGAAAAATTACAATAATTAAGATTTTAAACTAAACTCCTGATATTTAAACCATTTAGTTTTATTGAAATTGTATAGAGGGCGGCACATATCGGTGCCATTGTCCTTTGTGAAAGTTCCTCAAGCAAGACGATTTCTTTGGTTATGGAAAAAATTAAAAAAAAATAACTTAAGAATTAGATTTTATTGTACTTATATTTAAAGTAACATTAGAAAATTAGAGATGACTTGTAATTCCTACGATTTAGAAGTTCCTGAAATTTACAATCTTTAATATCGTTAACTTTCTAAATTTTCATCAAATTACTTTGCAAGAATGCCATCTTTTTTGGTCAATCGTACGATACAATCGTCGGATTCACCCATACGCCGGATAGCTCCACACAAAGCGTACATTTTCGATGTGTCGGTCATACGGCCGGTTTGCGGATCAACTTCGGCAATGCTCAACTGAATCGAAGCGTGATCTTTAGCATGAATAATTCGATTACTTGTCGAGCTGAAATTACAGATATACATTCATAACGAATAATTTTGGAAATCGTAGGAAACACGTGGTATTTACCATTTACGTGGGCAGTACAAGTCGACGAATTCACCAGCATCGTTTTCCATGTTCTAGCTGAAAAAGCGGATTATTAGTTAATTGAAACTATTAAATTTGTTCAATTTAAGTAAAATTTACAATATTCTTAGATTTTCTTCGATTTCACTCAAAAAACACAGCAACAAACGTCAACAGGGTTTCCAAAAAGGTCGATAAGAGGGCGCTTTACTGCAATGTTCGATTAGATAATTGTAGCTCTGTACGCTATTATCAGTGTCGTACGTTTTAATATAAATTTCTTGATATAATGCGTGTTTCCAAAATTTCAATAAATAAAAAATCGAAGAAAATTCTAAATATTTCTGCCGAAAAACTTCTAATTTGGAAACACTGCAACAAATGTCTAAGTGGTTTCCAAAAATATCCGTCAGAGGCGCTTTAGTCTTTGCTCCTTGGCGTCTGAAAATTTCAGTTTTTCATGAGCTTTAAATTCTGCAACACTACAGTGTCTATCAATTAGTGGATAGAGTGAAAAAGTGTGCTAGTGAAAAAGGAAAATGTTGCAATCTTTGGCACTAATTTTAAGGTAAGTTTTTTAGTTCTTGTACCTCAATTTCAGCGATTAGCAAACTCTCAGAAAGCTTCAAATTCTAAGTTGTAAACTCTTGAGCTTCCTGTAATGCCAACTTTAAGCTCGACCAATGTATTAATTCATTTTAGATACCTGCTATACATTCGTGTACGTTAATTGATAAATTTCGAATACTTTTTTCAGTCGAATTTTATAAGAGAACTTTAAGTACGACTATGGTAAATCCACTCATGTAGTAGAAAGTTTTAAATTTGTTGCCAACCCTATAGTACAAGGACTAATAACATTTATATAGAAATGTACGGTGAAATTTATATTGTTACGTTAGTAACACTGAGGAACTAAACGATACTCGTTTGTTTATAGATCAACAATGTAACCTCAAATTTTATGTTTTTAAACATGCCTTTCTCTTATTTATGATGAATTTTGTTTTAAAAAACTTTCTTTACTTTGTTTTGTT